>JAQHUG010000484.1:82343-97900 GCA_028555095.1 Dicrostonyx torquatus | reverse complement strand
CCTCCACATTGCTTTAGAAAGACTTGGAATTAAGATGGCACTGATGTGGCACTGATGTTCTGGGCAGTGGTGGCACACGCCTTTAATCCCAGCACTCGGGAGGCAGAGGCAGGCGGATCTTTGTGCGTTCGAGACCAGCCTGGTCTACAAAAGCCAGTTCCAGCACAGGCTCCAAAGCCACACAGAAACCCTGTCTCGAAAAACCAAAAAAAAAAAAAAAAAAAAAAACCGTTGAGCCCCCTGGTCTGTGAGCTCAGGCTGTGTTTACAATGCTGGCCTTGCAGGTATTGTTTCTCACTCGCCTGCCTGTGCTATGGAACTTAAAAATGCTTGCTTTTATTAAGCTGATATCCTATGGTTTTGCTGAGCCTGGTAGTTATTTCTAAAAGGATTTTCTGTGTAAACAATTCAGTTGTTTGCAGAGTTTTAATATTTTCTTTCTGTACCTGTGCTTCCTTTTCTTACCTATAACCCTTGGTAAAAACAAAAGAATGTTCTTTCAAATACAAATGACTAAATAAGTAACTGGAACTTGAAGAATGAGGTGTTTACTGCCTTCAGAGATCCTCTGTGAAGTGTCTGCTAATTAAAGCAGGGCAAAGCGAGTAAGTTCCAGTGTGGGAGCTCCACCACCTGAGCAATCAAAGCTGACGTGAGTAAGTTCCAGTGTGGGAGCTCCGCCATCTGAGAAATCAAAGCTGACATGCTCAGGAGAGGAAGAGATTGAAATTGTATCTGCTAATAGCATGGAGAAGGAATTCACTTCTGAAATTTGCTCAAAATCAGCAAGACTTTCTAAAATCACTTTTAGCAGGAGGAAGTTGAGAAGCTATCGATCTTCCTCCATCAGGAAGCAGTCCTCATGCCAAGAGCCCAGATGCATTGGGCTCTTTTGGGCTTTTATTCACTTCACTTCCAAGCTCACCAGTGCGATTTACTTTGCAGGGCCCCACATGGTCATGAGGGGCTTTGGTTAAAATACAGATGCTCTGGCTTCGTAGAAGAGGCCTTTGAACGCAGTCCAGAGGCAGAGTTTCCTTTCAGTGCTCCTTCCCTTTATACTACATGTGTCAGAGGACTTGTCGAGAGGAACAGAATTCACTCCAGGCAGTGGGAAGAGGGCTTATTAAAGGGCAGGAATGCTACAGAGTGTGGTAACTGGGAGTGATGCGGCCAGAAACTGCTGTATGACTGGTCCCGTGCGTTTCAGGACAGAGGCACCTACCTGTGGCTGACACATTACCCTGTAGGTGTCCTGGAGATGACACTGTCTCTGTACCCATTTACCAGAGCCTCCTCCCCTTACCAGGCTGGCCTTCTTTAGACTGAGGAAAGCCAGCTTCTGCCACGTGCCTCCTGAGGAGCAGCAAACAGAGCTGGAATACTGCTTGCAGCAGCCTCAGCCCTGTGTCTGACCTGTGCGCACCAAGCTGCCTCACAAGCATCTGCCCCTCGATGCCTCCTATTCTATTTCCATCCTGACATTAGTCACTCCACAAAGTGAGCAAGCCCATCCATTTCTGCTTTGCCCAGTTTTATTAATAGTTAAAATGTACTTGCTCTTTCTCCTTTCCCATCTAACAAATACCTGCTTTACAAGGGTGGAAATCTCCCATTTGAAGAACAAGGCAGTGGGCTGGCATGAAGGGGGAAGTCTGGGGTGTCTCTAGACAGACCTCAAGACTTGTGTGTCAGTTGGCCTGTTTGTCTTCTTAGTAAATGGAGACTACTTCTTTTGCCATTACCTCCCTACCTCCATCTCCTTTTTTGTAAAATGAATATTATAATGACTATAGGCAGTCATCTCAAAGTCTAGACGAGGCGCCTGGTTCAAAGTGGTTTTCCGTTATATATTAAGTCTCTTGCATTTTTGCTGGAAACAAGAGCAGCATTGGCTGGTGCCTTAAACAGTGGTGAAATGGGTTGGAACATGACACCTTCGGCCAGCACATTGACTCTTACACTTGGACTTCACATCACACAGAAGCTGTGGAGCTTGGTTGCTGAGGATTAAAGTTTCCTATGCTATTTTTTTCCTTAATTGTCTACTTGAACCACATTTGTTACTTTGGGCTTTTTTTTTCTTTCTAGAAATATGCTGATAATGTTTATTTTTTCAGAGCATATTCCATCTTCATATTAAGTTATGTAAACTTTAATGGAGGTGGTCACTATTTATAGGATAGTAGTATGGAAGAACAGGTGTAGTTCCCAAGTGAATATCTCATTTCTAAGTTACTCTTGCTCTGTATATCAGTGAGTGTTTCCAGTACTTTGACTCCTGTGTGCCAGTGTTTTATGGGAATTGTATTCTCGTTCCTCAGTCTTGGCCTTTAGGGCCCAGAAGTTTGTGAGGCCTTCCCTAGGGAAGAAGGAGTTCCCATCTTGGGCTGCTCACCTCGTGAGCCATTCCAGTGACAGATGAATTCTGGGCAGTGAATCGAGAAGGACACAGATGTCAGAGCCATGGATTTATAAATGGTTTGGTAACTGGCTGCTTTTGTCCAACCAGCACTTGGCCGATTTCACCTACAAGCAGGCATAATTATTCAATTATGGCTTCTCTGACAAAAAATAAAACCCAGCCAGACTGAGTGAGAAATGTGTGAGACCGAAGGTAAATGTAGTGGAGTCCTGGCAGGGGCCCAGGACGTAGGCGGCGGTGCCAGAGTGGATGCCGAACCCCCGACCTCTGGCGCTCTAGGAATATTCACGCATTTCTGAGAAATGAAAAAAGTCATTTCTGAGTTCAAAAATAAGCACCAGGATTTTTATATCTTTGAAATATAATTAGCCTAAAAACTGCGCCTCAGCGCTTGGAAAAGAATCATTCTGCTCTTGATTTTTTTTTTCTCTAAGCCTGGCTTGCAGTCAATTAGTTTTCCTCATGAAAGGGCCATCTTTGTTTTCCATGGTGTGCCTAGCACTTGAGGAAGTGGCAGATCAGCGACTTTTGGTGAAAGTCCAGTTTGTATTTTCACTGTGACCGGCCACATTCCTGCCCTCTTTTAGCTCTGGCACCGCAGCACAGTGCTGCTGTGGATGATGGGTAAACACACTAATGCAATGGTCTTAGAGAGAGTTTATAAACCCATGCAGCACACTGGGTTGATGTGTGAGCTGTGGTTTGCCAAACTCAGTGAGGATTTTTCATGCTCTGAACTGCCCGTGAACACATTGAGTCACATGACTGCCAATATCATGTCCAATGCTACATTACACTAGTTCTCACGAACTGTGGGAACTCTTAGTAAATCTCACCTTCACTGTCTCCACACTTTTCTCTGCCAGGGTCTCTGGGTCTGACCCACCGCCTGTCTTATGAACACAGCTTTCACAGTAACCACAGAACGTGGCCATTTCAGCAAAAAACAAAGGTTTCCAAAACCTACAGTGATGATTTTACAAAAGATGTCTGCCAACCTGACTGCGCCTTCCTGTGTTCCTCAGGCCGTACTGCAGAAAGCTGCAGCTGTGGCCCAAATTCCATACAGGGTTGAGGAGCTGCTGGGATGCCCAGTGCTGCTGCCCTGCCGCAGGATCAGTCTTTGTCGTTGTGTCCCCTGTTAAGATGTGGCTCAGAGAGCTAACCATAGTGCCTGTGGTGGTCTGTTGTTAGTCAGCGTCCTGGTAACAAGCTCACATTCCTCAGAATGGAACCAGCCAGAGGGCTTAGCATGCTAGTGGAAGAGGCCCTGGTTAGCCAGCAGTATGCATGGCTCTTGGTGAACTGTGAAGCATTAGAGCCTGTGTTCCTGGGACACAGATCTTATCCTGGCTGTTATTTTAAAGATAACTTAGAGCTTTGAAGAATACAGTTTCTAAGGGTGAGGTAGAGGGCAATCTCGAAGTCTGAAGATTGTCTACTGACCATGGACTGTTTCTGTGGTTATTTTACAGTTGTCATCCGATATGGGAACATGGAACTGAATTTTTTTTGATTTATGAATTCCCTAAAAATTGATGCTGGAGCTCTTCACAGGAAACGTTAATTTCCATGTTAGTCATAGAAAGAAGCTGTGTGCTGTGTCGCAACAGCTGTTACCATCGCCAGCATGTCTTCTGGTTCTTCTAAGCTGTTTCCCACTGCCCCGCTGGTGCCCTCTTGGCTCTCTTCCTTCCCTGTCCCCTCTCAGCCCCTCTCGCTGCTTCTCCTATGCCACAAATTCTGGTGCTGATGACATATCTGCTGCTGGGTCTCGTCGGCTCACCTGTGCATGATTTTACAGTTTGCATGCTCACAGTCTTCAGTTTTGTACCTTAGACCCAGAGAATTCCACACCTGAATGTTTCATCTCCTCATTGGCATTTTCATCGGTGCCAGAAGCAGCGCACTCATTCCTCCTGATCTGTGCAGATCAGTGCCCTTTTACAGTGGAAGTCTGCTCAGCTGCTAAAGCCAAGCATTGCTCTTTTTGGCCAGTGTTTACCGAGTTCTACCTCCCAACTGTCCTTCAGATCTATTTCCTCTTCCTGCCCTAGCCACCGGCCTGGTTTTCACCTCCTGAATCATTAAACGTTTCTGAACTTGTCTATTTTCCTCCCAGTCATTCTTCACTTAGCAGTTCAAATGGTTGTTCTGAATTTTCACTGAGTTATCATTCTTAAAATGAAGTCCAGTTCACTACAGTGGTTTGTAGAGACCCCTTTGAGCCTTGCCTCTCTGCCTGTCTAGTTAGAATGCAGTGTCCCCCCCTTAATGGTGACTGGTGCTGTCTCCTCTGCTACATCACTCTGTTCACCCCTTCTGAGCTGGTTTCCATTCTTACATGGTAGCCTGCTTCCCCTACTGATTTTGCTGGGTGATCCACAATGTTTGTGCTTTCTCTTTTGAGGCCAGCCTGGGCTACATGAGATCCTGTTTTAAAATAAATAAATAGATACAAGTTTCTTGAAGGTAGAAATTTGTATCCACGGTCTTTTATTTAGACTGGCATACATTTAGCAATCATTTTATATTAAATAAAACTATGGTATGAGCTGGTTCTCTCTCTGCCCATAAAACTCCATTGTGATTCCCCCATCCTGTGACACTACATACTTTTCCAGATCATTTGTCTCTTTATGTGTAATTTAGAGGAATATATGAAATAATTTTTAAGTTGTCATATTTTATGTTTTAACATGAATATGTTTATTTCAAAGCTGTTTTAGTGATTTTGTTGGGATGCTAATTTTACCATCATGATTATAGACAGCCTGGAACTTGGTTGTCTCCCCGTCTCTGACTTCATTGATCTCTTCTTGCTAGTATTCTGAGCTGATACTTTTGATGTTTATGTTTAACCATTTAAACTATCCTCTAAGTGAAGAGAAGATGCTGCATATGTGGGTATTTTCTTTCTTCCAGTCTACCCCGACATTTGCACCATCAGCCTAGTGGCCGTGAGTGACGTGAGCAAGCACGCTGATAGAATTGCCTTCTGGGACAACGTCTATGGCTTCAACATGTCCTGCATGAAGAGGGCAGTTATTCCAGAAGCCGTTGTGGAAGTTGTAGATCATCAGACTCTTATTTCAGAGCCTTGTGATATAAAGGTATGTGTGGGCATTCCCTCTGTATACAGGGCTTGATGCTAGGCCTCCCTGCACATGCTACAACCCATGTATGTGCAGAAAACCCTTTTGCAAAATGAGGGCGTGTATACATGTGGCCTGCATGCATCCTGCCATACACTTGAAAGCATCAGTTACTTCCCTTACTGCCAAGTGAGTGCTGTTGAGGGCGTTTGAGAAGGTGGATGTCTGTACAAAGGTGATACATTGCCTTTGTATCCACAGTTGCCTGAATCCAAGGGGATGGGGCCACAATACAGGATGACTGCTTACTGGCTTTCCATGTGGGTCTCCTGATTTCAATTTGGTCTAAAACGGGGTCAAGCTCGCTTCTGGGCTGTGGTTGCTTAGAGTCACTTCTCATTATTCCATTTATCAGCCTTCAGATCCAAGTCCTGGAGCTGCTTGACTCACTTGTGGTAGTTTGGCCTCCTGAAGGCAGAGGCTACACCTGCCTCACCACCACCTGGTTTCACGCTGGCCCCACAGGTCATCATTACCGTCACACAGTTTAACTTGCTTAGATTTCTTCCAGACTCATTAGATTAAGTACATGAACTTACCTGAAATTGCAGGGCAGCTGTGTGGAAAAATTCTCATTAAGTCCTTTTGTGTTTTCTTTTTGTTCATGTTAATTATAGCGTTACTGTGATTTTATGTAGGTTCACCATAGCTTGACAGTGAAGAGGCACATTGAGTTTCTTAGCACATTGGCTATCTAAGTAGATAATGGAGTATGTGAAGTCTTCTAGTCAATGGCTTTAGTAATATCTAGCCATTCCCTGCACAAAGGAGACTCCTTGGCAAGCAAGCTTGATTAACTGTGGGGCTGCTGGGTGTCCTGGTGCACTGATGGCCACTATGGGCCTGCTCCATGCTGCTGCCCTGGTACCCTGGTAGGAAGAGGTGTGAAGAGCTATTTGCATCAGAGCAGAAGGGAACAGTTAGTGTCACCTTGGCCCTGTTGCAGAGCAAGAAGAGAGTAGTGGGAGGGAGAGCTGAGAGTTCTCTCCTGGTTCAGAATTGAAACCGCAGGGTGTTTAGTAGATGCTCTGTGACATCAAGCGTGCCTGTTCAGCACCGTTTGTTTCTCCCCATTCTTCCCACACTTAAAAGCCCCACACTATGTAACTTTCTTTAAGATCTTTGTTCAGCTATCTTAAAGACCGTGATGACCAGGCTGTGACTTAAATTCTATCACTTGTCAGCCCTTCCCAAAGTGATTTGGAGAGCTTTAGTCAGGGCAGAAGACAAAGAAAGGAATGGGTTGTTTCTCTCCAAGATGAATCTTAACTTCTGCTCCTTGTTTTTAATTACTGTGGCTTTTTCTACTATCTAACACGCATATTAAATACATTGAGAGATGAATTTTTCTGACAGTCTTTCCCTTCAGCAGCATGTGTTTTCAACTTGGCATTTCCTCGGAGAAGATTAGTGTCATAACCTGAAACTTAGCAGATAGGGTGATGTGCAGTGGTGGTATGCAAGATGATCTCAGTAGAGGGAAGAACACTGGGTTTTACATTTGAAGTCTGGAGTGTGTCTGCAAAGCTAACAGACAGATCCGCGTGTGACTTCATAGATAATACTGCTTCCAGAAGTCAAAGTAGAAGATACCAGTTTGATTTAAAGAAACATTAGCTAACTGTTAATGTTCCTTTAGTATGGGAAGAATCCTCAGGCTGGCTTGTAATTAGAAATTAGGCAACACTGGTTTGAGCTGCTGTGTATTAGCCAGACTTTGTTATTCCTGTTTACTGATCTTTTTCTTTCTTCTTTCTGCTGGGAAGCATATAGATTGCCACACTACATGTATCTCAGACTTGGAGTTTTCTTCAGATTTTACCCTGAGAACCACAAAGACAGCCATGTGCACGGTAAGCCACCCCTTCCTACTTCCACGGATCTGACTAGCAGTGCAGTTGATTGGCAGAGTAATGAATTGTGATAAATGGAAATGCCTATTGCCATTGACAGTCTGTCTTTGCCTTTGCTGTCACTGGACAGATCTGCTTAACAGATGAGTAGACTTCAGAAAAGTCCCTGCAGCTGGGTGTGGTGATGAGCGCCTGTAATCTCAGCTCGGGAGATGAAGGACAGCCACAGCTATAAAGACTCTGTCTCATACAGTTAGTATAGTTAGTAGACAGTAGTGGGCAATCTTGGTTTTTATTTTCCTTTCCTCTTGTGGTTATTATCTCTCATACTTAGTGGAGAACATTTAACTTTGTCTTCAAAAACAAAATTACTTTTGCTGTGCCTCCCTGTAGGTCCCCACATTTAATTTGGATATGTTTAAGGACTCAACTCTGGCACAGGAGAAAAGGTGTGGCCTTTGAAATGGTAGGCAGATCCAAATACACATTTGTAGGTCTGTCTGCCTGTGGAGACAGAGTTCCACTGTGTAGCCTAATCCTATCTGCATAGACAGCATGCTTGTATGGAGGAATCCAGGCAATGTTAAACCCAAACTGTCAGGGAATTGTGGTAGGTTTTAGCTGAGAAGCAGATATTCCTATGTAGTACTGAATGTTAGCACTTCCGAGAGTTTTCTTCCACATACTTTAAATCAAATGCATCTTCCTGCAATGGCAGGTAGAGTGCACCTGTGCAGTGGGTTGCATTCTTACTCTGTTGTCACAATCGTTCAGGTTGGCTTGCTTTAGGATGCTGCGCTCTACTGATGAGGAGTAGAAACTTCTGTCGTGTTCTATCCCCCTGACTCCTAAAAAGCCTCGTTAGTGGGATTGTACGAGTCATCCAGAGAACACGAGGAAGCCTTAACAAATAGGGCAGTACAGGTGTGCAATCAGCCAGATTCAGATACAGGCGCATCTGAAATAAGCCTGAAATGTGTTCTCTTCTAGACATAGTGAGCCAGAAGTCTAGCAGCCGTTGTCGGAGAGGAGGATGGAAATTTTTGAATCCATGTGCAATCCAAACAGACAGAGCTAGCTTTAGCTGAGGAAGTAGGTCATGAATCTCTCCTTTCCAGCAAATACAAATAAATCTTGGTCTAGAGAGATGGCTCAGTTGGTAAAAGGTTTAATTCTTAGGACTTATGTAAAAGTGAAAGGTGAGAATTGATTTCACAAGTTGTCCCCTGTCTTACACACGCATAATGATAAGGAAATCCTTTAAAGAAAAAAGTATATCTTTGAGTTGTTAAACCCTGTCTCTTGGAGAGAACTGAGATGTTTGGATAAGCATCTGCATTTCCAGCAAACCCCTTTCTTCCTGTGCTCACTTGACCAGGAGCTTGTCACAAACAGGTCACTTCCACCTAGTGCTCCTAATAAGCTTCGTCATCTGAAGCCTTGCTCACCCCTTTGGTCTGCCTCACCTCTCTCTGGTCTGGAGCTGTTGTGTGGACATGGTCTCTGAGGCCGCTCCTGAAGAGATAGCCTCTGTGTTCATGAAGAATAATCCAGCACAGACATATTTCAGAGGACAGGTGTCTTGATTAGTGAAGGGCAGCGCCACCAATGGGCAGAGCTGGTGATGGGCAAAGCTAGATGGTGGAGGTGGAAAAAGGCTGAGAGGCAGTATGGGGATTGAGAGTGGGAGTTTGTTGTTGTTTTTAAGTAGAGGGAACAAAGTCTGTGGATTTGTCCTGGGAAGAATAAACTTCAGAAAAACTCACTGCCTTTCTCAATCTGAAACTAGAATACCTAGTGACAGATACATGGTTTCTAAGGAGTTGAGCGTGTTTAGATACATGCACAGAATAACTAGAATACCTAGTGACAGATACACAGTTTCTAAGGAGCTGAGTATGTTTAGATACATGCACAGCGCTTTTCTCCTGATGAGATTCCAAATTTGTGGCTTAATTTAAAAACTAGAGAAAATTGAATTTTTCAAAATAACAAGATCACCCTTTGGATTTAATTTCCACAGCATGGGTGCTACGGGCTGAGCCTCTCAGAGGGTTAGAACCTTCTATGAATAAACACCTTTCCACTGCACAACTAACTGTACAACCCCCTCGCTTGCCCACGCATGTACACACAGCATGGACATTTCAAAGCAGTTTATTGACAAATAGCTTCACCTTATGAATTCTAGTTTTGTTATAGTTGTTTGTTTTTTATTCTCTATGTATGGTGTGTATGTGTGTGCACATGCCAGAGAAGAACACTGGATGTCTCCTTAGTCACCTGCCTCCCTGTTGCCTTAGACAAAGTCTCTCACTAAAGCAGAAACTCAACTTCTAAGCTAGGCTGAAGCCAAGAGATCCGCTTGCTCCAAGGTCTACCACTGCCAGACTAAAGCACTCTTGTTTCTGATGAAGTTGGTGTCTTGCTCCAGATCCAGAGTTGAACTTTAAGGTTATCATCACTGGTAGCAGCCTCGCTCCCCACCATAAATGACTTGTTCTTTTCCTTCTCCTCATGGCAGCACGGAGGGAAGGGTTTACTGGGTTGTGGCCCTAGAGGCTTGGGCCCAGCAGCTGGGGGAAGCTGCCTAGAAGAACTGCTGCCCTGGACTCTCCTGTTTGTCTCGGCAGTCTCTGAGGCCTAGTGAGAAACTGTGTGCCTAAGAAATCGGAGCCTCCCTAACTAGGGTTTTGAAAAGTTAAAGTAAATAAAAGAACATGAAGCAAGAGCTAAAAACCCTGTTGTCTCTCAGTGTCGTTCAGCCTTTCTTTATGATGTGCCTGGTGGTGGCTGCAACGATTTGGGAGCTCAGGTTTTGACCTGTGCAGAGGCAGGCCAGGCCTTCAGGCTGTTGAGTCTCTAAGGCAGATAACACTGCTGTGAGAACAGGCTTCCCCGTGTTTACAACCAAACCTCAGTGAGTCCTTGTCATAGTACATTATTTTGTTTTATTTTCTAATCAAGCTTTACATTTTTCTAATGGCTTCAGGAAGGAGTCGGTTTCTTTGCAACTGTTCTTCAAATCTTCTTTTAGGGTTTTTTGACAAAATTGATGGTGGTAACCAGCTAATTCCAAACTCATTCCGTGTAGTAAATCAGTACTTGGAACTCCTTGGTGTAGGTTGACCTAATTTTGACCTTGCAAAGCTAATCAGCTAAACAAACTAATGATTAAAGCACATCTGTGCTGCTTAGAAACGGTCAGATTTGTCTTGCGCTTGCGTCATGGATTTTAGAGAGACAGCTGGCAGATGTTGTAATAGACTGCCTTAAGGAAGGTTTATGTTGTAGAGAAGAGTGGTTCTCACTGACTTCTCTGCAGCTGGTGTTAGGGCTCCTTGTCGGGATGCCCATGCCATCTAGACCTGAGCCTGATCTTGTCTCTGCTCCTCTGTGTCCCAAGCATCACCAAGTACTAACTGACCGGTGTTAAGAGCTGGAGGCATTGGGGTATGTAGTAAGCTGAAGAGGTAGTTCTGTGTCCTGTGTCCACAGCCATTACTGGAAGAGTCAGATACTCAGTTTACAGCATGGATATTAGGTAGTGCCAAATAAAGACTGAGAGTTTGGTAGTGCTAGGGCACTCTCATCACCTAGTGAGGCGCTTGCTTCACAGCAGTGCAGCACAAAGAGAGAGGAGTGGGCAGAAGTGACTTGCCAGATCACATTGGTGCTGGCAATGTGTGCTAAAAGGCTGTATGAAGTATTTGTGTTTGAAAGTTGTAGCAGAGTGCTCAAGGGTCTGACTGAGCTGTGCCAGCAGCATTCTGAGAAACTTGGGATGACAAGGAAAAGGCAGGGACAAAGCTATTCGGGCTGTCATTTGTTTTTATTAGACTTATCTCTAGTTTACAAGAGGTCCAAGAACAAATGTAAAAGTTGACTCCCTCCTTCCGTGAGGTTTCTGGGGATTGGACTCAGGTAATCAGGCTTGACTAAAAGTACCCTTTGCCCACTGAGCTATCTCACCACCCCAAAGTGGTCTGCTGTTATAAATTCAGCAGCCTCTCCAACCACAGGAGTTGCATTCATATGCATGTGTAAGAATATTTATTGCAGCCTTCTTATTGCCCCAAACTGCAGAGAATCCAAGCAGCACTTAACAGACCAAATAGGGCATTTAATATGTGATATTTAACATTTAACAGGGTAATAAATAACTGTGCTAAGAACATAGCAATGAGGAAAGTATGTATGACCATGATATTCATGAGTCTTATGGGTGTAAAGTTCACCTCAGAATAGAGGTACCACCCAGGAGAAAGTTTTATTATATAAGTTTCAGGCTAAATTAGCATGATTTTAATGTTTGATCAGTGCATGCTGTATGCATGTATACAAATAGCTTCTGCTCAACCCCATTAGGATGTATAGGTGACGTGTTAATTTTTAGGAAAGGAGTCTAGCTTGACTAGAGCATGTAGACCATAGTGTTTGCAGAGGTGTAGAGCCTTCCCTATCATCTGCTGCCCTGCGCTTAATACAATGAGAAGTGGTTAAGATGCACTTGGAAGCCGGGAGGTGGTGGCACACACCTTTAATTCCAGCACTCGGGAGGCAGAGACAGGTGGATCTCTCAGTTAGAGGCCAGCCTTGTCTGCAGAGCGAGTTCCAGGACAGTCTCCAAAACTACGCACAGAAACCCTGTGTGTAAACTCCCCACCCCCGAAAAAAGGGGGAAGATGCACTTGGAAAGGAGCTTTGCTGGAATATGGAGCTAAAGGGACTAGAGTGGATGCAGGCAGCTGGTGGTCAGGCTAGCCCAGTACGATAGCCAATAACCATAGTTGACATGGGCAGTTTAGAAAGGAGATGAAACCAAGAGAATGAAATTAGTAAAGAGGATGAGAGAAGGATGGCATAAAGCCACAGAACCAGAAGACAAAGTCACAGAGACAGGCTCCTCGTCGGAAGCTTAAAGGACCACAGCCAAGACAACAAAGAGAGAATAGACTAAGAGGCAGGGATCCAGTGCTTGGCTACTGGCTGATATGTGTCCTTTGACCTGTGTAAGGAGAGTGCTGTAGGGCTTGACTCTTCTGGTCCCAGTAACTGTTTTGTGGAGTGATATTTTGAAAAAGTTTCTCAAATGATGTTGACACCGTTTGACAAAGCTTATAAAAATTGCTGTTAATGGGTGTTTGTTGTGTTGTGTTTCTCTTTGTTTGGATTATGGAGATAAGATTTCTCTGTGTAGCCCTGACTGTTCTGGAATTCACTGTGTAGACCAGTTTGGCCTCAAACTCAAAAGAGGTCCGCCTACCTCTGCCACTGGCTAACAAGTGTGTTTTTTTTTTTTTTTGTTTTGTTTTGTTTGAGACAGGGTTTCTCTGTATAGCACTGACTGTCCTGGAACTCTCTGTAGGCTCGCCTTGAACTCACAGAGATCTCCTGCCTCTGCCTCCTGAGTGCTGGGAATAAAGGTGTGCACCACCATGCCTGGCTAACCATTCTTTAATCTTTGCTGCTTCCTAAGGTTTGGGGATTCTGAAAACTTCTCATTGGTAAGTCTATTAAGGCAGCATCATGTACAAATATAATGCAACAGGTTGGTCAACTGAGCATTCATGTAAGGAGAGTCCCCAGGAATAGGAACTACCCCAGTGTAGATGATTATACCATCTTAAGCAAGCCTGGCCAGTGGCCATTTTTCCATTCCTTATCCCCTCACGTGCTTCTCTATCAGAACATCTTTCCAAACTGCATCGCTAATGGTTTTCAGGAGCCAGGACAGTGGCAGTCGCCTGTCAGCACTGCAGCAGCTACTCAGCACCCGATGCGGTGAACTGTCCAAGCCCCAGCTCCACTGTTCCAGTCACTCAGTTCATCTCTGCTTTTGCATTTCCTTGTGAAACACAATCATGAACATATCTTAATCTTTAAAAGGTTAGGTGTGTTCCCTACATTGTGTTAACTCTAAGATGTGTGTTCTTTGATAGAATGTTGAAAAGAATGGCCCACAGTGATTAAGTTGCTGTTCACACATCATCAGAGAGAATGTGACAGGCTACAAAACAGGTAACTTTGGAGCTGAGAATGACTTGTCTGTGGAATCAGGGTAGTTCTGAAAGTCAGGCCATGGTGGAGCCTCAGACTTGCAGACTGAAGGACTGGTAGCACCTGGCTCCAGGGGCTCCAGACAGAACTGTAGGCATTGTAACATCATTGCTCTGAAACACCCTGTGTGGAAGCAGGGATTCAGGAGCTGCACTGGACAGCTTGGACACCAGATGGGACAGAGGCGTTTAGGTGGGGTAGTGTCACACTGGGACTCAGCAATGTCAGAAAAGTCGCACAGGCTCAAGCACAGTGGAAGGATGGATGGAGTATTTATTAAATAAACAATAGTAGGTTCTGTCTTAATGCTGTCAAAAGGCCTCTCACTGCCCTGTCACACAGGCCACCTATGGGCATTGTTGTGATAATAAGTAAATTGACTCTGATAGAGACACTTACCCTGGAGTGATGACCTATGAGAAATAAATTCAAAAATCTTTCTAGAAGATTATTGCTATAAGCCTAAAATTATTTCTACTGGAAATTTTAAAAAGTTCATTGTAAGGTACATAATCAAAGGCAATCAGTGATTTTGAGAGAAGACAACATGGACCAAGAACTAGGTGAAATAGGAACTAAGATCAGCTCTGGAAGCCACAAGTATTTGTCCAAATCATACATTAAACCAACTAGACTTGGTGTGCTCAGGAGGAAAGGACTGAAAAAAAATTCTGAAAATAAGGTACCTAATGTGGAAAGGAGCCAGACATCCTGAACCTCAATATAGTACATAGAGTTAAAAGGATCTGTGAGCTGGGCTTCACACCAAAAGAAAATAACTCAGGAAGTGCAAGGACAAGGACGAGATGTGGCCTCACTACCATTCCTATTGCTATGATGAACACCCAAGGAAAGAAGAGTCTGCTGTGGCTCACAGTTTATGGTACATTAACAGCAGGTATTCTCAGTAACTGAATGCAAGAAGAATGAGTAACAAATTGAGATACATCCAGGAAAGTGATGGAGAAAGGCAGGGATAGTGCATACCTATAACCTAAGAGGATCAAGCCTGTTCTTGGCTACATAATGAGTTCAAGGCTACTCTGAGCTACTGGGGACTCTGTCTCTTGCTATGATGATTGAAACATGAAGAAATGATACAGTGTAGTTAAAACCTGCAGGCATTGTGCTTAGGGAAGGAGGCCAGGTACATCATGGCATGCTGTGTGAATCCTTCCATGTGGATGGATGTTCAGAACAGGACAATGTAGGCTTGGCCTGTTGTAGAATGCCCTAGGGTTGTGATGCTACATGACTCGTGATTGCATTGAAGAATGTGAGTATACACTTATTTAAATGGGTAGTTTTTGTGCTATGTGAATTCTGTCACAATTAAAAGAGAAGAAACCCTAGACCCATTCTGAAAAAAAAAAAACATCATAGTCCAAGGAGAGAATTTTAAAAACAGTTAGTGGTAATAGGTTTTCCTTCCTTCGATAATAGGTTTCTTCATTGGTGCAGTAAGCCAGAGCAAGCTGAAATGAAAAGGTATAACAATAGGCTTATTTGAGCAAAGCAAAGGCCAAAGAAGTCACACCCACAAACAAAAGCAAGGAGACTTTATAGGTTGTAGGTGAGGCATGATGACCTATCCACCACAAGCTGGGTTTGTGCCCAAGTGTGCTCAAAAGCTGAGCACTTTGGGTGGGAACTTGTTGGTGGCAGTTTCAGGGGAGGAAGCTGCAGTAGCTTTTTGGAGCCTTTCCTATGTTGGGGAGACTCTCTAAGTGGGCGGGATCTGAAGGGGGGTCCAGATCATGAACTGGAGGTTCCAACAGAACAAGTGGGGCCTGGTGGGGTCTATGCAAGTAGACTTCTCAGTGACAATGATAGAATCTGCAAAGAAAATCCAAGCACTTAGGAAGCTGAGGCAGGAGGATTGTGACTTTTAGGTCAGACTGGCTGCAAAGCCTAGCTTTAAAAAAGAGAGAGGGAGGAAGGGAAAGAAAATAAAAGGCACTCCAACCCATATTCTATCATTGTATAATACTAAGAGAATAAACCAGTCCTAAGCTCCGCTCCAATGAAGTCTTTAAGAATTAAAGTGGCGCCAGGCGGTAGTGG
>JAQHUG010000484.1:46446-78433 GCA_028555095.1 Dicrostonyx torquatus | reverse complement strand
AGTCTTTATTCAACCATTGAGAGTAATACAAAATACAGGAGACCCACATCATAGCATGATTCTTTTTGTTTGTTTTAATACTCTGAAGAGATGATTCAGTTCACTCCTAAAATGATGTTAATAACCAATATGAAATAATAAGGATATGATTTAAACCTGAAAAGGCCTTCCAGCCAGTATCTGGGGATAGGTTGGTATTGTAGTGAGATTTTGCAGGAAGAGGTCTTTTAAGCCATCTTGTGTGTCTTATTGTTTCCCATGTTGTTCAGTCCTTTTTCTAAACACCACTCAGACTGGTGTTGCCCTTTGGGAGTTGCACGGCACTTAGCATGCATTTTCCCCTAGAGGGAACACAACAGCAAACAGAGACACAAATTCACTCTTGGGATAAAATAGAAATTAATTGAAGAAGAAAGAGTCTATAATTTAAGGCATAGTTAGCCTTGGGAGGAAACTGTCGCTTTCACATTTGCTGATTCTGTGCCAGTCACCACAGCACTGCTGTCTGCTCAGCAACCATGTCGCCCATGTTTGTATTTTCATGCGCGTATGTATTATGATATAAGCTCTGAACCTTCCCCCGCATTATCTGCTGCTTGCTTCAGACCCTTCATCTGTCGGCGCTTACATTCAGTGCTGAGATTTTGAAAGAAATACTCCACAGCAGATGAATTGCACTTTTGCTGCAGAGATCCTGCCACATGGATTACAAGCTCTGTTTCTCCATGCTTGAATACACTCCATCAAAAGCACATTATCCTCCACGGCTGTGGCCAGCTGCCTAATTGTATCTGCTGTAACCATGCGCTGGTGGAACATGATACCACGGAGGAACAGAAATGATGAATTACCCCCTGCAGGTGATAGTGATCGTGATGATTTTTAATTTCCTTCTTCCTCGTACAATCTAGAGTCTAGACTGATTGCATTTCATTGGCTGCCATCTTCTTCCATACCCACATGGGTGTTCCCTTTGTAAAAAGACCCACCGCACTGACACACATGAAAGTCGTTTGTTTAATTCTTACTCATTATTCCTCAAATGCGTGAGTGTAAAATGAGCTGCTTACTTTTACGCATACAAAGTAAACAAGAAAAATGTAGCTTAAAGAAGACTTTTAAAATGATTCTGTTTATACCTGCTTAGTGTTATTTTCTTCCTGTGACACCCACAAGACACATGAGCAGTTCCCTCTGGAACAGTGTTCTCCACAATAAAGCCACACACCGACTACTTCTCCATGTCTCTGAAATGTCAGAATCAAAACATTCTCAATGGTGTCGGGAGAGGTCACCTGTCCAGAAATCACTGTCCCCAGTCTCTCTTTCATCCTATCCTCTGCCATCACTGTCACCTCAGTCTTTACTATGGTGGCGATGGCTGCCCCTTCCCCTCTCTTGGCCTCTGACTGATAGAGCTGAGTGTGTGTTGGGGGGTTGTTTAATATCACCTGGACTTTATGGATTAGCCAGTTACTTTGATACTTGGGCTTCATACCTTTTTCTCCTAAGCAATCCCTGCTGCCACTGAGATATCAAGGAAACTAGCAGCAGTGTGCCCTGTGCCTTTGGAGCCCCTGCTCTCCCTAGGCCTGGCTCCAGTTGTTCACAGCTCTTACCTAGATGTCATCATTTCCAGTTCTCTGTGGTGGTCGTAGAGTCTGGTGTTTGACTTCCAAGGGGAGAATAGAGGTCATTGAGATTAGCACTTGGAGCCAGGTGTGCTGGTGCATGCCTTTAATCCCAGCACTTAGGAGTCAGAGGCAGGCATGTCTACATAGTGAATGCCAGAACAGCCAGAGCACCACAGAGAAACCCTGTGTCATAAAACAGAAAGAAAGTTCAAAGTTAGCACTCAGACGACCTAAGACAGCCTTCCACAGTGATGCCAACAGGATGGTGGGACTGTAAAAGCTTGTTATGTTCTCTGAAAGGAACAGTTTTGTTCTCAAACCAGCTGACATTTGATTGAAAACAGCACTTTGCCCAAATGGCTCTACAGAAGTATGAGCTCCAGCCATAGCTCAGCTGAGTCTTCCTTCTGTCTCCTCAGAATCACTCACTTAGTAGTCCTCCTGAGTGCCTGAAATCATGGACAGTACCCAGACTGATGTAGCTCGTGTGCTATCCAGCACAGACATGAGAGTCTCCAGTCAAGTGTGCCATATGTCAGAGCACAGTGCGTGGTGTAAGGGCAGCGGGCTTGTCTCAAATGTGTTGTAGGGAAGGGGCCGCTTGTTTATCCCAGCCGCCCGGTTAGCTTACACCCGAAATAACTATACAAAAAGTGTATTAATTAAAACACTGCTTAGCCATTAGCTCTAGTTTCTTATTGGCTAACTCTTATATATCAGTTTAACCCATCTCCATTAATCTGTGTATCGCCACATGGCAGTGGCTTACTGGAGATTCTAACCAGCATCCATCTCCGGCGGAGGATCCATGGCTTCTTCCTGACTCTGCTTCCTTCCTCCCAGCATTCAGTTCTGTTTTTCCCGCCTACCTAAGTTCTGCCCTATCAAAAGGCCAAGGCAGTTTCTTTATTCATTAACCATTGAAAGCAACACATAAAAAGAAGGACCTATACCTCAAATGAGTCCAGAAAACCCCCCTTTGGCCAGAGCCAGTGTGTTCTGTGTTTACAGTCCTGGGAGAGCGCACTATAGAGCAGGTTGTCTGTAGATCATACTCACCTTTTCCTGTGCCCCCTCGTGTGTCTGTGGCCTCGGTCTCCAGATGCCACTGAGACACTGATCTCGTGAGGAAGCAGAGGCAGAGCAGTTAGCTCCCAAGACTGGAGTCTGTCAGGAGGGTTCCAGTGCTGGTCACCAAAACAAAAGAAATGTTGCTTTTGTTTGTTTATTTCTTGTTGCCCCAAACTCATCAATATTTCTCTCACTTTTTATCTTTATCTTTTTTTTTTTTTAGCTAAAATTCATAGATGATTATTTGGGGTTAGAAGACAATTCTAAGATATCTTTGTACTTTGAAATCCCTCTTGAGACTGGCTTTCTATCATCATTATGGCTTTCCTGCCAGGTCGTTGATTGACAGGCTGCTTTTTATAAAACACAGAGTTAGAGGAGTAGTTTCTTTGTGATTTTTTTTTTTAATGCATCAGATTTTAGAAACATCAGGTACACTTTCTCTTTCCTCTTTCTGCTCTCCAGTGTCTTAATGATAGACAAAAGAAGAGCAGGTAGAAAGGTCTGGAAGGTCCCAGCACCAGAGTTGCCCTTGCCACAAAGACAGCGTGAGCCACTATCCTAGCACATATAAGCATCTACGAATCTGAATGCTCCCTGACCCTCCTTCTCTTAAGAAGAACCCTTAGGTTTTTAATGAAGATTCTATTTTGTGAGCATGGTTGATTAATCTTTAGCCATTAGTACTTGACTCCATCCCTGGTCTTCTCCCTTCCCAGAAGAAGATTGTACCCAGTTATTTCCCTTCCTTTCTAAATAAACCAGCCTTAAAAACATACAACAAAACAAAAACAAAGATAGTAATAAAATCATTAGATTCTTATCAATTTTCTTTATCTGTATTCATTTCTTTGGTAAATCATCAATGTACAATGTACAATTGATTTAGCCAGTTATCCTAACTATATAGGGCTATCTGTGTTTAAGAGACAAGGAACTAAAAATGTACCTAAAAATTTTGAGAGCTATATAAAATGGTGCTGGGTGAGAAATTTCAGCTATGCCCCAGCCCTGCTCTTAAACAGATGACAGCCTGAGTGCAGGCAGAGTGTGACCATTGTGGGGAGCGGTGTACTCAAGTGGTGTCTGCTCAGCGCCGCACCAGGAGTACCATGAGGAACAAGGCAGACACCAGAAATATACTTACAAAAGCAGCTAGCTTCGTCTGTGAAGGTGCCGTAGGTATAGGCGACCCAGGAATTGTTATAGAAGCTCACTGTCGCCTCATGCCTCTCTGGAATAGCCTGTGTCTAAGAACCTCTGCTTTGTGATTCTGGTGGGATAAGTAGCAACAGCATTTCCCTTCCCTCTTAGTGTCTAAAGTGTAATGAACTTCAAGGTTAAGTATTGGATTTGCTTTGGACTCAATGTGAAATGGCCCTCCAAGATCAATAAAGTTCTCCATTCTTTGCAAAAGCGGCAGAGCACACAAATTGGCCTGCTGGTGAATTTTCAATAATCAATGCCTTGTTTTTAGCACTTTGTAAGCTTAATTTAATGCCAGTTTTGAAAACAGATTTAGTTCACCTAATCCATTATGAAAGAAAGGGAATAGTAGCATTTAAGTTTTAAACAAGCCAAGGTGGAATTGGGCTGCAGAGATGCCTTGGTGGTTAATAGCTCTGCTGGTCTTGCCCAGGACCCAGGTTCAGTTCCCAACACCTACATTCAGCAGCTCACAACCCCTGCAACTCAGGTTCAGGGATCTTTGCCCTCTTCTGGTTACCATAGACATTAGGCACACATTGAAATGAGTAAGTAAGGCCATCCTGATCTGATTCCATTTTGTGTTTACTTAAATGGTTCTCAACCCTCTACCTCCCAACCACCCATGGTTCCTTCTGCCTTGACAACATATTTGAAATTTCTCTGACCTTGACTATGGTCCAGATGTATTAGCAAAATAATTGGAAGGCTATGTCTAGAATAATTACTATCCTCTGCCCAGAATGAGTGTTGGATACTGATGTATCTTTGTGGGTTTCCTTTAAAATGCTGTATTCCTGAACTTGGGCACTGAGAGACTTTTCAGAGTCTCAAGGCCGCCTTGGTCTGGCCATCCATGAAAAAGACTTAAAACTTTCAATTTTGGATTAATCATCATGTTTGTCAATAATTTATCTCACGTGAATCATTACCATGTAGTACCCACACCTACATTCAAGCCTATATACACATAAAATAAAAATAAATCTTTTTTCAAATGTGAAATATATATTTATCTGAATGTGTTAAATTTTTTTCTGGAGGTTGTCTTGTATTGTCCCAGTAATATTTAGAGTTAATTTTATTGGTTTTCCATATATATATATATGCATATATATAGATAAAGATATGTTTTCCCAACTACATTTTGTCAAAATATGTTTATGATATTTTTGTAAACAGTTTTATTTGAGTACTATGATTTATGCTCATTTCTTAATAAATAATGAACATTTAAAAATTGCATCTGCTAATCACATTGAAAAAATTTTTCAAGGCAGGATTTCTCTGTGTGGCTTTGGAGTTTGTCCTGGAACTAGCACTTGTAGACCAGGCTGTCCTTGAACTCACAGAGAGATCTGCCTGCCTCTGCCTCCCGAGAGATGGGACTAAAAACATGAGCCACCATCGCCCAGCTCACAAAATTATTTTAATTTGCTTTAAAGTTGGGCAAACTAGATTAAAAAAAAATTAGTAGTTGCATAAGAGTGCTTGTCCTGTAACCCAGCCCCAACTGTAGCCTTGATCTCACAGATAGCATCTTTTGTGAAATGCAGTCTGGACTGAGCTCTGGCACTTCCTGCCGTGCCTAGCTGTGCCTGGCCGTGCCTAGCTACAGATGCCTAAAGTCTGAGGAGAGCTGGAGAGCGCAGGGTGACTGTCTTTGCTGTCTGCCAGTTTTTCAACTTAGTCTGTTCCGCCAGTCTAGCTGGGCCTCTGCCTAGCCTCCTACCTTGGGCAGCTTTGCTTGACTATTTCTCTGATAAGCCATTTATTGATTGTTTGATTAGCCTTGTTACCCTTATTATCACACAGTTCTATGGGGAAAAGCCAATTGTAGTCTTTATTTTCCTTAGAGCATCTTTTCCTGGAAAAATAGCAGTGAGTCAGTTGTGAGGTATCTAGTCTTTGAGATGGTTTCTAAGGTGTCAAGTCTTAAAAGACAGAATACTTAATGATTGTATCATGTAATTAGTTGAATAATCTATCATATTCTTTTTTAAATCACAGGCAGTCGCTGGGTACTTTGATATATATTTTGAGAAGAATTGCCACAACAGAGTAAGTATCATGAGTTATTCATAAGGATTAATTACATGGAGTACTCTGTTTGATTTGTGCCCTAAGGTGTTTGATCAGAAGCATTTTGCTGTTGTAAGCAGTTGCAGCTTGTATTTGATGTAGTAGATTAATGTACCATGATATTAAAAATTGTGTACTTCATCAGATACTTCTGAACTTTACCCATGCAGGTCGTGTTCTCTACGGGCCCTCAGAGCACCAAAACACACTGGAAACAGACAGTGTTTCTGCTGGAAAAGCCGTTTCCAGTGAAAGCAGGTGAGAAACATTGCCTTTGGTCTGGGGGAATGGTAGTCATCACGTGTCCTTAGAGGAACATAACAATTCCAGCAGAGGAAAGGCAGTGTCTACGCTGGCGTGATGGTTTCATCTTCTCCACATAGATGTATGCAAATAGTTATGCTTGGAAATCTTCATGGAAGTGGGGTATTGCAAGGGTTTTTACAGCCTCAGTTTCTGTCATTTTGTTTTTGAGTGGTATTTACACACACAGCGTTACATACTTGATACATATTTGTTACTGTTTTTGAGACTAAGTCTTACTCTAGAGCCCAGGCTGACCTCAAGCTCAGAAAAATCCTCCTGTCTCAGCTCTCTGCATGCTCACTGCTCTTCTGTGTAGCTGCCATGTTTACTTACCATCTTTTCTCTGCCATCTCAGCTTGTTTTCACTGTTTGCACATCTGCAAACCACTGTAAAGATTTCTGTGGCCATGTGCTGAGAGGCTGCCGAAAACACCCAGGAAGGTGTGGGGAGAGGGCATCGTGACTTGGAAGTGTCCTCCAGCAGGAGCGTGAGTTCTGTTGTGCTAGATGGGAATGGCTCCGGACAGTTGTTAGAGTTCTCAGGCTACACAGGGGTTCAGTGTCAGAGTGGGGGCTGCATATCGCCATTTTGCTAAGCTCTGCATCCTATTTCCTGACACTCTGAGATAGCTTTGGTCTCACTGTCGCTGCATTAATTGAATGTAGGTGCAGAGGAGACTATTAGAGGAAAGCTGCATCACTTCAGGTTCCAGTGCTGTCTGTGGGAATGAGACCTTGATAGTACCATTTTCTCTGAAGAAAGCGAAGCACGGCACAGCTGACCCGAGACTAACACAGACGAGGCTTTGGATGCAACTTTGCTTTCATTTCTGCAGCTCACATTGGCCTTGCATGAAAACTTGAAGGTCCTTGTAGCCAGCTTGTCATCTTAATTCTAGGACTCTAAAAGCAGGCCTGGCCACCTCGTGTGTTTTAGACGCGAGGATGAAGGTAGCTTTTAAGCTTGCTTCTCTGAATTCTCTCTTAATTTCAAAGAAATACTTGATATCTGGCAAGAATTTGAAATTCTACCTACTCTTCTCACAACCCTGAAGATGACTGGTGCATGCTTCACCTCCGGGCTTTTCCTAATGTTATGAAGCCGGTGTGTGATGCTAAGGTTGCTCTGTAGCCCAACAACCTAACACCTTTGAATGAATAGAGCCGAGAAGTTCGTTGTTGTACGGCAGAGGTCTAAAGTGCTTTAAGAATGAGCTGGTTGTTGGCAGATGCCTAAAGTAGAGGTGTAGGGTGGTTAGTGTCATCCCCTGCTTCATAGTGAGTTCAAAGCCAGTTGAGCTGTGTGAGATGCTGCCTTGAAAAAAGTCTCTCTCAGATAGATAAATAGGTGGATAGTGGGTAAATAGATAATAGATTGAGTGATAGAGATGATAGACTAGTAGATATAGATGGTTGGTAGATGTCAAAATAAGGGAGATTTAACAAGCTTGGAAGTCCTCGCTGTGTAGGGACGTTCTAAGTGCCCTGTCCTCAGGGTCGTAGCAAGATGAAGAGGCCTAGGGCAGAAAATAGTTAGGATATAGTACACGTTCTCCACTTGATAATAACTAGATTGAAGTCATTGAGAGTAAAACAATGGCATAAATTGCTGATCAACAGATTGAACAAAGCACCTTATAAGCCAGACCAAAAGTGTTACATAGAGAAAATGGAGAAAGCAGAGCCTCAGATCCACATCAAAGGGCTGACAGGATGGCTCAGTGGTCCAGGTGCTTGCTGCCAAGCTTGACAATCTAAATTCAGTCCCTGAGACCCACATGTAGAAGGAGAGAATCAACTCATAGCGCGCGCGTGCGCACGCGCGTGCACACACACACACACACACACACACTAGTGATAAGCGTGTATCCGTGTACATGCATTAAATAAATAAATGTAGTTTTAAAAAGAGAAAAAATTGTTTTAAGTTCTGTACATTTAGAACTATAAAGCACTGAGAGAAATGAAATCCTAAATGAATGGAGAGGTGTGCTGTGGGTTGGTACATTCTCTGCACCATACACAGAGACTAACACAGACTCTCAATGGATTGTAGATACCATTTGTTTTTTATCAAAACTTGTATTACGTTTTATTTATTTGTATATATAGGTGCACACGTGGCACAGTATCCATATGGCAGTCAGAGGATAGCTTAGGGCAGTTGGTTCCCACTCTCCACAATGTGGGTCCCAGGGATTGACTTCAGGTCCTCACTTAGGCTTGGTGGCAATGTCTTTATCTGCTGAGCCAGCATCAGACTTAGATATGTAAAATTTAAAGGCTTTAAACTGTGCAAAATGCATGGTCAATAGATCATCTTTTGGCAGACTTATTAAAAGGGAATGTTAGGAAGACAACTGTATATGCCATCAAAATTTTAAACTCCCTTGTTGGACAGTTTCATCCAGATAAAATTTAGATTTTCCCAAAGCTGTTTTTTTTGTTTTTTTTTTTTTTTTTTAATTCTTGTCTTCCATTCTTCCCAGCTTCACCCTTTCAGGGCCCAAGACTATCTCATGCCCCAGCTACATCTTCTTGTTGAGGCTTTTGCGGTGCTTTGGAACAAGCCCAGGACTTCATAGATGCCTTGGCAAGTGCTCTACCACAGAGCTGCAGAGATGACATTTCTTAATTTACTGTCCTATTTTCTTAAGAACTTCCTTGGATTTATTCAAGGTAGTCTTCTCCATCTGCAGCTGCTGTGGCTTCTCTGCATATAGAGTTCCACTTCAGCTCTGTTCACTCTTGGGAGTCTGCTGGTTGTCCTCAGTCAGTGCTCTCTCCTCTCTAGGTCAGCTTGTCCACACATCTGCTGCGTCCCCTTAGGGTGTGTCGCCATATGCTGTGCCGACTTCTAATGGCATGGGTCCTTAGCCTTTTGATTTTATCTGTCAGTGTGTGGCTGAGGGACTACAGTAAGACTACTTGCTTAGGTCCCATTCTTCAGTCACTTAGGATGGCACCATGCCAAGGCACTTAACTTGCAGCTGTGTGACCATCGTGTGCTTGGGGACCTTACTGTGTTGCTGGACTTAAGCAGGTTGTTTTATCTTGCATGGCTGAAAAGAATTTTCAATGTGTGGTTTTATGCATGGCAGAGATTTTAGTTCAAGCCAAATGTCTGTTTTGGAAAATTTTACAATTTATGAATTTTGGTATCCATGCTGTAACATGCAAGATGTTTGTTTGTTTGAAGCAGGGTCTCAAGTGGCCTAATCTGGCCTAAAATTCACTGTATACGTGATGGTAACTGAACTTCTGATCCTTTGGCCTCCTCTTGAGTGCTGACATTATCGGTGTTGCGCTACCATACCCTGATACAACATGTTTCAGTATAGCCGTGTAGTTACTCTGCCTATATTGATTACATATGCATATGTCTGTCTGCTTCTGTCTGCAACAATGGCCAGTGTTGTTTGGTAACCTAGATTCCCTGTGAGGGTAGACTGAATACTTAGAAAGTAGGAAGACGACTGGACACTAGGGAGTTAGGGGCAGGTAGCTCTCTTGAGTTCAGAGCTAGCCTGGTCTACATGGAGAGTTCCAGGCCAGCCAGAGCTATACAGTGAGACCCTGTCTCCAATTTTAAACGACAAAAGAAATAATAAAGAAAGAAAACAACAAGAGGAGAAAAGATGCGAATAAGGAATTTCTCCCCCTAAGAATGTGTCTGAAATAAGGATTCAGACAGAATTCATTTGGCTAGGAGCAAAACTCACTAGGTTTCTGTTTGCTTTATTTACAAGCTAGTTCTAAAACAAATTGCAAAGAAACAGCCCACTTCAGAATTAGGGTGCTCCAGCTTGGTGGGGTAGGGAGGGCTGTCTCTAGGATGGAGTTTAGTTGCAGAAGACATCGTTTTAAAATGTGTGGTGTTTCTTTGCACTTTTTTTTTTACACAGCTTACACAACAATTTGTATTACAAATCTTGATCTGTTTCATGTTTAAATTTGAAAATATGGTTGTGATCACGCTGTTTCTTTACACACATAGTTTGCTCAGGGTGATTACATACACAGTGAGCTTGCAGTATTTACACACAGTGAACTCACTCAGGATGTTTACACAGAGAGTGCACTTGCTCAGTGCTTACACGTACAGTGAGCTTGCTCAGGCTATTTACACACCCAGCGAGCTTCTCAGGCTATTTACACGCACAGTGAGCTTGCTCAGGCTGTTTACACACAGAGTGCACTTGCTCAGTGTTTACACACACAGTTAGCTTGCTCAGTGTTTACATGCACAGTGAGCTTGCTCAGGCTGTTTACACGCACAGTGAGCTTGCTCAGTGTTTACACGCACAGTGAGCTTGCTCAGGCTGTTTACATGCACAGTGAGCTTGCTCAGGCTATTTACACGCACAGTGAGCTTGCTCAGGCTGTTTACACGCACAGTGAGCTTGCTCAAGTTTTTTCTCTGTATACAGCAAGAGCTTGCTGTACACTCTTAGCAGCATCAGTTATTTATATCTGCTTGACACTGACTAATTACTCTTATCTAGCCCGCTGTGACAGCCATTGCACTTTAGTTAGGAATGGACAGTTGAAGGGGGCTCAGCAGTATGAATTATGTGTTTACCACTGTGACCCTTCACACCATTTAATTAACTTCAGTAAGTGTGTATTGCACCCTAATCTTTGAAATGGCTGCTGTGGAAGAGAGATAGATCTTTTGTTTTATCTTCAAACATGAGAACAGCAGCAATGTCAGCTTCATATTCAAGGCAGTTCATGCTTCATGTCTCTCCTAGTGTTGTGAGTTCTCACTACTGTTTGTTTCAAATAAACATTTTAATAAATAAGTCATTTTAATAATTCTATTGGGAACATAATTTTTTCTGTACTTTCCTCGTTGTCTTTGTGTCCTGAGACAGCCGCACTCTATGGTCCAGTATCTCCTGTCTCAGCCTTCTGAGTGCTAGGATTATGGCTGGGTCACTGCCCAGCTTTGTGTTATGTAGTTTGCATTTGTCTGATTCCTGATGACATCAGCAGTTTTCATCTGCTATTGGGATTTGTGTGGCGTTTGTGAGGAATTGGATTTTTGAGACAGTCTCTCTCTGTGTCCTTGCCTGGCTTTACCAGACTGACTTTGAACTTGCTATCCTCCTGCTCCTGCCTCTGGACCTAGATTCTGGGCAGTAGTCGGGTGCTACCACATCCTGCCCTTTTGCTGGATTTTTAGGTGGGTTATTTGTTGTCATTTAGCTGTAAGACTTGTTTGTGTTCTTTATAAGGTAGGTGCATTGATGATGTCTTCATCCCAGTTTCTACCATGTCTTTACAAAGAATAGAAATGTTATGAGTTTTCCTATGTCAGCCATTGATAGCATGTGCCTTTTGTGCTGATCCTAAGATTTCATTTGATTCCAACAAGGATCTGTTTCTTCCGAAATGTTCAGGCTTGCTCACAACATTTAGGTCCATAATCTATTTCGTGTTCATTTTAAGAGTTAGTGATTCATCTTTTCAGTTGTTCCATCTTCATCTCTTGACAGAACTGTCCTTTTCCCATTTAATTACCTTGGCTCCTTTGTCAGAAGTTAATGGCCCATATGCATATGGGCCTCTTTCTGAGCACACTTTGTTCTGTTGATCTATGTGTCTGTCCTTAAGCCAGGAGAACACCATCTTTATAAATGCTGCTCCTCTAACTTGTTCAAACTATTTCAGCTCTTTCAGATTCCATTTACGTAGACATTTTAAAAGCAGCTGAATGTCTGCCCTTAAGCCCTACTGGGGCGCTGGTGAGGATGTGTTGAGTCCACAGATCAGTTGGGAGAATGTGGTCCACACGGTGCTGAGTCCAACCCCATGCATATCCTCATTCATTTTATCTGTAGCATATCTCATGGTTTTATGTCGATGCATGGCATAAGTTCCATTTTCTCTCTGTTATGAACCAAAACAAGTCTATTTAATTCATGAAGTGGCATCTTCTCAGTTTCAGAATCAGTAAATGATAAATTCAGACCAAGTTTATTGGAGTGAAATGAAAAATTAAAACTTCAAAAGGAGATGGCTCAGCTGGTAAAGTGCCTGCCCTTTAAGTGTGGGACCAGAGTTCAGATTCCCTAGCACCCATGTAAAGAGCCAGTGTAGTACCACGTGTGCCTGTGATCCCTGAAGTCACCGGCTGGTCTAGCCCAGCTGTGAGCGCAGGTGTAGTGAGAGACTCCTGTCTCAAAGAAGTAATAAAGTTGGGCAGGAGTGATGGCATGCACTTTTAATCCTAATGCTTGGAAGGGGGTCAGAAGCAGGTGGATCTCTATGACTTCAAGGCCTCCTGAGGCTACGTAGTAAGACCCTGTCTCAGAAAACAAAAAATAAAGTAGACCCAGCTGAGGAGCTGTTGGCAACGATAGCTTCTGGGAGAGGGCAGTCAGTTTTCTTTGGCGTCACTGGTCAAGTCACTCATGTTCCATAGACATCTAAGAATATATGAGATATGAGCAGCACAAATTGGACTGATGGGGTTAAACAAAACAAACCGGGGGCTGTGGAGCACAGCCTTAATCGCAGCAGCTTTAATCAGGAGGCAGAGGCAGGCGGATCTCTGTGAGTTCGAGGCCAGCCTGATCTATAGAGTGAGTTCCAGGAGCTTGCCTTAAAAATAACAAGCTGGGCGGTGGTGGCACATGCCTTTAATCACAACACTCAGGAGGCAGAGGCAGGCGGATCTCTGTGAGTTCGAGACCAGCCTGGTCTACAAGACTAGGACAGGCTCTAACGCCACGAGAAACTCTGTCTCAAAAAAAAAAAAAACAAAGATAACAACAACAAAGAAAGAACACCAAGCTAGGTGGGAGGGAAGGGGAAGGAGAATGGATCTGGGAGGAGTTGGGTGGCTAAGGGTGAATATGATCAAAACATTATATGCAACTCCTAAAGAACTAATCAAAACTTAAAAAATTTTAAATGGGAAGCAATTGAGAGAGACATCCAAGGTTGACCTCTGATCTTCATATCCACAAGTACATTTTGAAATATAGTATATATATATAGTGGTTTCTCAAGACAGGGTTTTCTTTGTAACCCTGGCTTTCCTGGAACTTGCTTTTTAGACCAGATTGGCCTCAAACTCACAGAAATCCACCTGCCTCTGCCTCCTGAATTAAAGGAGTTAAAGGCATACGTCATACCTGGCTGAATATATATTTTTAAAAGGATTGGTAAGAATAACCAACATTATATATTTTAAATTGCAAATTATCTTAGATTTAATGAAAATATTAATGCCTTTGTTTCTTCTCTAAATTAATGCCAAACAAGTATTTTATAATTTATTAGAATTGTATCATTTAGATACTAATGCCATTACAGAAATGTGTGACTGGGTACTGAAACTGAGGGTGTTTTATGTCCATGTTAGCATATTTAGCTGTAACAATTGTTTTCAGATAGATGGGAGGTGTTGCTGTACAGCAGAAGGACACAGACTTGAGAATCAAATGACCTCATTTATTAAATCCTGGTGTGTGGGGCAGGGTAGGCACTGGCTTAGCACATGCAAAACTCAGGGTTAGGTTAGTCTTATACCAGAAATACAACACAGCAACTTATTTTCCCACTGACTGAAGTGTGCCTTAGACAGGACTGGCCTTCTGAATATCATCTGAAAAGGAGGGACCGTGTTCTCACTTCACAGCTGTGTTGTGGCAGTCAAGGGAATGCCTTCTCATGAGCGTAGCACAGAGGACAAGTGTATATTAATATCGCTTATGTACTGTTGATTCACCTGAGCTTGATGGGAGTGTGTAGGACCATTTGACTAGGAAGCAGGAATGGTGGACATGCCTGCTGTTAGTGAGCATGCCAACTTGAGATAGTTTTATTTCATTTTCTTAATGGTACAGAGAAAAAACTGGGTGTGTTGGCTTGCACCTGCAAGGCCAGCCTTATCTGCGTAGTGAGTTCCAAGTCAGCCCTGGGTGGGTTTTGAGGGAGACCCTATCTCAAATAATAACCACAACATAGAGGAATATATTAGATAACAGAGCCACCGGCACACATTAACTTCTACATCAACATGTAAGTCCCTTTTAGGTTGTGCTGAATAGATTGTGCCCTGTCACACTGTTTCTTCCATTGCTCTACCCGTGAGTCTTGCATGACTGCAAAGACACATGAAGAACTGCTCTGTCTGTTCTAGTCCTTACCAGAGTTGGAGGATTAGTGCTGAGCTTTTGTTTTTAAGTGTGGTATATGTTCAGTTTTCAGACAGTTCATGCACATGCATGCGCGCTCCCGTCGTCATTCTTCCCTACATCTTGTGTCCACCCACATTGCAAAGATGTGCTTAGGGCTGTGGAGTGGTCTTATTAAAGCAGGGAATGGTGAGGACACCACGGTCAGCCTTGCTTTGTCGCAGTAACTGCAGAGAGATGGGGGAAGTGAGATGAGAAGGTTTCACACTAGAAAGGCTCAGGCATCCCTGTGAGTCTTCAAGAAAGCCTGCTTGCCTGTAACAGCTGCAGTTTCATGAAACTCGTGTGTGCTCACTGTTAGGCCTCTGTGGTTCCTCCTGTTTACATGGCAAGACACTGAAGGCCGGCAGCCATGTCTTGTGCCTCTGTGACGACAGAACAAGAGACCCACTGGATGGTACGTTCACAGCAGCCTGTTCTTACTGTGTGCTTTGCCTTATGTTGTAGGTGAAGCCTTGAAAGGAAAGATCACAGTTCACAAGAATAAGAAGGATCCTCGTTCCCTCATTGTGACCCTGACCTTGAACAGCTCAACTCAGACTTATGGTCTTCAGTGACCATCTTGGCCTCCAGCTACTGCGAAACCTGCAGCACACATGACTGTCGGTCTTGAACTTGGGATCGGGCGGTCAGTGGGAGGGGCGGTCTCCACAGGGCTGCAGTTCCTGGCTAGTAAGTGTAGGATAGAGTCGGGAGCTCAGTGGAGGATTATGCCCTCCTCCTGCTTCTGCTGTGGGATCCTAGTCGCAGAAGCCTGCTTGGCAGATTAGCTGAAGGGAGCCCTCTCCTGCCAGACTGAGAGTCATTTAAATTATTGGCTTACTTTTGAAACAGTAGTAATTCTGGATTTTTATATATATATATTTGTAAGTTTCTTACTATAATTTTTTTTTAAATAATGAGCAGGACAAAGCCGTTTTGTTGCAGGTTTCCTTTCTAGAAGAACAGTTTTTAGTTGCATTCTTTGCGTAATAACAGGGTATCTTAAAACCAGAGAACCAGTGGACAGGACAGAGCAGTGGCTCCTGCAGATCCTGTTTGCAGAGGCCGAGCCTGTCTGCTCCAGCCACCTGCAGCTCTCAGCGTTCTCTAGCCATAGATAGCACTGCTGGGAAGTCTGACTTCAGTACTTACCCTAGGTGTGATAGACTCCTCTCAAGGCTGCGATGGATAGATGCCTCTCAAATGCTGCCTTTCAGACCAGGTCACACATGCATCTGCTGTTAGAAAATCATGTTATTCTGGTTGGAAGAATGAAAATACTCAATAAAATGTCTAACTATTAGAGAATTGAGAGCTTCCTCTTCACACTGATTCCTGTTGTGAGGTCATAAACAAGTCAAGGAAGGTGTCAATTTCATGAAAGTAGTAACTCCAGCAGGTGAACCAGGCATGTTCTTTGTCCACACTAGACACCAGCAGGAGCTCAGACTACTCCTGCAGTGGGTGGTTCCCACGCAGCTATAGATCTCAGTGTGCTCTTAGTCTCTTTCCTTAGCCCGACTCCCCTTCACAAGATGCTGGTTATGTTAGTACAATTCAGGTGTTGAGGTCAGGGCCTCAGTAAGAGGAGGTGACAGTATTGTCGTTGGTGATTGAAGGAGCTCTTCCCGGGAACACAGAATGAATGAGCAGCCTCAGCAGCCTGGCCCTTACAAAGCACAAGAAGGGCTACAGCAGAAAGAACTGGACTGTCAGCAGAGGGGAGATAACCTATCAGATTTTGTGTTGTATTGTTCTGCAGTATTGAAACTAAACTCAGGGCCTCACCCATAATAGAGAAACACTGAGCTATGACTCAGCCTTCCTTTCTTTTTTTTCTCTTCTTATTTCCTTTCTGTTGGAGGAGGCTGCTTGTTGGTTTCTGGCCACCCAGCTAGCTTAGACCTGAAATAATCACACAGAAACTGTTTTAATTCTTGGCCCATTAGCTCTAGCTTCTTATTAGCTAACTCATATTAATTAACCCATTTCTATTAATCTGTGTATTGCCACATGACAGTGGCTTATTGGCTAACGTTCCCAGCATCTGTCTCCAGCAGCTCCATGGCTTCTCTCTGACTCCACCTTCTTTTCCCCTAGCATTCAGCCTAGCTTTCCCTGCCTACCTAAGTTCTGCCCTGCTATAAGTCCAAAGCAGTTTCTTTATTCACTAATGGTAATCACAGCACACAGAGGGGACTCCTGCATCACCTTTCAATGAATAAATATTTTTACTGTTTAAAAAATATTTCTCAAAAATTACCCTTTAGCCAGGCATGGTGGTGCACACCTTTAATCCCAGCACTCAGTAGGCAGAGACAGGTTGATCTTTATGAGTTTGTGGCCAGCCTGGCTTACATAGTAAGGCTGGTTTCAAGATGGGGTTTTTGTGTCAAAGGATAGGTAGGGAAAAGGAGGGATTTTATTAGGGGCAGAATGGAGGAGTTTGCTGTTTTTCTTAGGCAAGCTTGTTATGAAACGGGTTTGTTGTCTCTTTGCAACCCCTGTGTCTGAGGATGGGCAGCCACTTTTCTAGTTTCCCAATAGCTGGTTTCTGAGAGCTTTGAGAGGGCTCAGTTTAGGCCCTTGGCTTTTGGGGGTGTGTGTGGGAATATTCCTTAGGAGAAAATTGTCTAGAATTTTTGTTTTGTTTTGTTTTGTTTGAGTCTCATGTAGTCCAAGCCGACTTTCACCTTGCTTTGTAGCCAAGGGTGATATTGGACTTCTGATCCTATTGCATTCACCTCCTAAGTAGTCTGTTTATTTTCTGTTGACAGAGGTTCCTGTCCCACCCAGTCCCATAGCCGTTCAATCCCAAAGAAACACACAGAGGCATACATTAATTATAAACTGGTTGGCCTAGTAGCTCAGACTTCTTATTAACAATTCTTACATCCTACATTAACTGATAATTCTTGTCTGTATCAGCCACATGACTTGGTACCTTTTATCAGCGAGGCAGTCACATCTTGCTTCCTCTGCGGCTGAGTGACAACTACAGACTGAGTCTTTCCTCTTCCCAGAATTCTCCTGTTCTGTGCACCCTGCCTGGCTACTGGCCAATCAGTGTTTTATTGAAATACAAGTAACAAATCTTTACAGGGTACAAGACCATTGTCCCACAGCAATTTTTTTTATCACCTTCTTGGAATTTATCTATGTGTCCCACTTGTACCTGTCCCCTAGGGTGGAAGAACCAGGGTCTCATGTGAAGTTATGTAAGATCAGTCTCAGGGCTCCGTAACTCCTCCTCCTGCAGGAGTTACGCTACTGCTAAGAGCTTTTAACCAGAGAAATAGCCAGACTTGTTAGCCATCTTGCACCGTCATGGAGAACAGACCTGGGTCATTTGTAAAGACTGAAATTAGCTCATAGAGCTACAGATGTCATCTGTACTTGCTCTCTTCTCATAAGGAGACAGTTTGTGATGAGAAGCAAGGATAAGGAGTGCCCAGTGGGCACTGAGTGCAGCTGTTTTGGTTCAGTGCCCTTAGGACGCCACCTTCTTTATTTGAGTCTCCTGCAGTTACTCTTGCACCCCCGTGTCAGTTAGGTAATTGAGACGTGGCTCATACCGTTAATGGTACTTCCCTGTCCCCATCTGCAGTAGGCTCCCCAGCTGCTCTCATGCTTCATAGTTAGTTGTGGGCTTTCCACTTCCGTGAGAATATCAGGTTAACCCATCGATAGTGTTTAGGGACCATGTTTCCTCAGTTGAGACTGAGGTAAAATCTGGGTGAAATAAATTGAGGTAAGGTTTATAATCTGTATAGAAAAGCTACTTAGGAAAGGAATAAATGTATTTTTAGTGGCAGCCATGAGAGAACAGCTGCCTCCTAGGACTCATGACTGGTCACAGCAGAGAAGACAGACACAGCAGGACAGAGGTTACAAGGACATTGCTTTTTAAAACCTAAAACATGGAGTGAATGAAGCAATTGGAGGTCCATCTGTGGGGATGGAGGGTTGACTAGAAGGTAATTTTTCAATTTGTCTACTTCAAGTATGTCTAAACAGTTACAGTTACTGCTCCGTTTCAAGAAATCTAGGAAACTGCAACTTTGTAGCTCTTTATTCCCTAAGTTCAGAAAGCTCCAAGAGGATTGGCAAACGCCTGGATAAGCAAGAGCCAAACATAGTAGCACACTAGTTATCCTAGTGCTCAAAAACCAAGGCAGGAGGATTGAAAGCTCAAGGCCAGCCTGGGCCATGTAATGGTGCAGCTTGATATATCCCCCAAGGCTGGTGTTGGTCTTTGATCCCAGCCTGTAGTTCTTGCAAAGTTTTAGAAACTTGAGGTGGGACAGAATCTGGAAGTAGGTTCCTGAGGCCAGGTCCTTGCAAAGATCCCATCCAGGGCTCCTTCCTTGGGGCCAAGGCCTTGCATAGACTCCCTACAAGCACAGGGGACCAAGTGACCATATGCCGATCCTTTGTGACCCAAAAAGCAATTCCCAGGCCAAGCTTGGTGGTGTAGTACATGCCTTTAATTGCAGCACTCAGGTGGGAGGCAGAGGCAGGCAGATCTCTGAATTCCAAATCAGCTTGGTCTCCATAGTGAGTTCCAGGCCAGCCAGAGGTACCGAGAAAGACCCTCTCTCTAAAGAGAAAAATAAGAGCTGAACATCATTCCTTTCTGAGTTGGATCAGAATGGTGAGGAAAGTTACTGCCCATAACAAAAGCATCTCAACAGCCCTAACAGAAATGTGTCAACAGAAGTATTAAAAGCTGGGGTGTCACAGCTCTACTGTAAACTACAAAGTGACTCAGCGGATGAATGACTTCAGAGTCTGAAGGAGTTTTCAGGACTCTGGCAGACCTCCAGATCTCTAAGAGGGGCTCGGTGAACTTGTGTCATGTCAGCAGTGTTGTCTCAGACACCACAGCAGGATATTTAGTGTGTCCTTGCCCACCTGACAGCGGGGCATTGTTGCCTTGAAGGGCTCGTCTGGTTTTTAACCTCGTCATGATTTTGAGTGTCTCCTTGCTTTGCAGTGAAGCTTTCCAAGCAGAATGATAAATAATCAGTTTCAAAATATCTTTACAATTCATTTGACCGTCCTAATACATTTTTCATATATTGTCTGAGCATCTTGGCTGATAGCAAGTAATTCATATTCTTCTAGGTCTAGATCGTGGCTGAATCATACATAAAATGATCTGCCACTGAATTCGTTTTATTAGTGGAAGTTAACAGGAAAGAAAGGAAGAAGGCAACTAAGTTACAGTGTATGCTCTGCATGGAGTATGCATTCAGTAAACGACGAGGTCTCCATGACAGTGTGAATCTTGCTATGGGAATGTTAAACCAAAAGGTAACTTGGGATGAGCCCAATTTATTTATTCATTCATTTTAGGTTTTTATTTATTTATTGTATGGGTATAGGTATATGCATACCTGGTATCTGGGGGGCATCAGATCCTCTGGAAATGGAGTTATAGGTAGTTGTGAGTCATCATGTTTATCTGGGAATGGAACCCGGGACCCCTGAAAGAGCTGTCAGTGCTTTTAACTGCTGACCCATCTGTCCAACCCCTAGCCAAATTTAAAAGGCTCCTTCTGCCGGAGTATTTAAAAGACAACAATTGCTTATTCACCTGTTTGCATCATGTCTGATTCTTCATAGCCTCGTCTGTAAAGTTATATAAATTTGGTTCACTTTTTAAAATTCTCAAAATAAACTGAGTAGCTGTTGTGTGCACATGCACTTCTCCTGGGGCAAAGGAGAGATATTAATCGCTCCAGCTCGGGCTTGAACAGCAGACGAGAAAGCAAGTCCACCAAGTTAAATTGGAGTTACTTACAGGAGCATGGGCAACTTAGAAGTGACTCCAACACCTAACGAAATCTATTCCTCAGAAACCAATATATCTGTCTGGAGCTGAGAGAGTTCCTGAGGGCAAAATTGCAAAATAGTAGCCTCTGAGATCGTGTGGCATCATGTTGGTAGCATCCGAAGTGAACCCATACACACCAGTCACCGTCAGTTGAAATGTGGAGACCCAAGAACAAACGAGGAAGGTCTCTGATTATTTGTCTCCAGGGAAACCACCTGTGCCATGGCATTGTGAATCCATCTGTCTTTTTAATACATCATCATTTTCACTTGAGAGAAAAACTCTGGGCCATGACAAGTAAAACAGAAGGAAGGGTTCCTTGCTAACGAATAGTAAGACTCAAGAAGCTAAAATTAGAATTTTGGAAACTAAGGCTCCTCTCCTGTGAGCTCCAGGCTTCCCAGTGTTTGTCTTGTGCAGATGACCACAGCTGTGGTGTTCAGAAGGCACTGCCGGTGGCCTTTGGAGGGCTACCGTGCTGTTCACTCCCAGGCCCAGCCCTCCTCCTTTCCATGGTTGTCCTCCCAGTCTCTTACCTTTCTGCAGTAGAATGCGGGCCCTGGGAAGACACGGGGCGGGGGATCATTTTGAGATTTAGTGGTAATACTGATATGACTTTGACACTGGATAGTAAGATATCCCAGCACTGAAAGGTCTACATAGCTTGGTGAACTATGCACACACGCGTGCGCGAGCGCACACACACACACACACACACACACACAAATGACATAACAAATGCCTTTTCAAAGGGCACAGTAAACCCTTGAAGTTCCATGTCACAAGTCAAGCATTTGTTGGTGCAGTTTTAAGATTCCACACTGCATCTGACCTATAAGAAACTATTGTGTGGTAGGTTTTGATGAGGCCATTTTTCATAGACTCAAGCAGAACGGCTTGCCCTTAACTGTGTTCTGTGGGATTTGTAACAAAGACAGACACTGCTGCTCTCCTCACTATATGTTAGGTTTGAGAAATAAAGCTATTTTCATAACTGTTATTTTTGTCCCAATCTAAAATTCTATCAGAAAACAAAAACAAACAAAAGGACCCCTCACAGCACAAGGGCCTGAGCTTGTACATCAAGCTGGAGGGTCCTATAGTCTGCATATGTTTTTTCAAAATGTAGGTGATGTAGATTTTAGAACTGTCAACAGCAGAACCTGCCATAGTAAACAGGTACAAAATTTCCCTTAAAAGATCTGATTTCTAATCAAAACGTTTAAGAAGCTGAGTGTGGTGGCCAGTGCCTGTAATTCCAGGAGGCTGAAGAGGACAGATGGAGAAGGTGAGGCCAGCCTGTGCTCTGTAGCAGGATCCTGACTTCAAATAACAATACCAATTTCACTTTTGAGTTAAAAGGTAAATCAAAGGGTGAAATCATGATTGACTCAGTGAAATCTCAACACACTCTAGAGACAATTCGGATCATTAGAAACGGTTTAATACAGCTCCAAGCAGGTGATGGGAATTGTTTGAAGGGGTTATCTTCTCATCTCTGTTCAGTTTTCAGAACAAAGGGCTCCTGTGGTCTGGGGAGCGTGGGGTCTTCATTAGCATGCATCTCCATGTAGCCCTGCTGGGATCCCTAATAGGATTCTTCCCACGAACTTTTGCTTATGGACCTCTGTAGTTCTACAGGCTGTGGCTTGATGATCCTGCATTTCCTTAAAGAGACAAGGTAAGGCTGAGGCAACTGCCATTTTGTTAGACTTTGATGTGATGGCATCTGAAATATGCTGAGCGGGGGGGGGGGTGTCACAGTGGCCACCTAGCCTGGGTAATGTAGGCAGGGCTGGTCTGGTCTCACCACCTGGAAGTCCATTTGGCTTAGTACACAGTGGAAAGGGTGAGAACATTCCGGAAGAAAGTAATCTGGTGCTTAGGAACTAAGAGATTTAAGTATGCGTCATTTAATTTTGTGTATATTTACTTTGCGTTTCCTTTTCTTGACTGAGGCAGAGGCTTGCTGTGTAGCCAAGCCTCAGCTCAAATGAGTCCTGACTCAGCCTCGTGGTGATAGGTGCACAGCGCCATGCCTTGCTTTGTTTTGCTTTGCTTTTCATTCTGGTTGCTCAGTTGTATAGTTTGAGACAGGGTCTCACTCTGTAGCCCAGGCAAGACTTAGAATGATCCTCCTGCCTCAGCCTTCCACATGGTAGGATCATAAGTCACTATTCTTAATTCATATATAAAGTGTTTTATCCAACAGTCAACACCTAGCAAGTGCATGGCCCTTAAACTAATAATCCTCTATGGATTACGCATAGTAATAAATACTAGGAAGGACAGGGTAGAATAAAGCCAGAGCTTTTCTGTCGTAAGACAATAATCAGAACTCCTGTTTAAAGTGGTGTGTCAGAGAAAGAGCCTGTTTAGGAGGTGTGAGAAAGGAACACAGGTTAAGCAAGTTATTTGACAGGCAAGGTTGGTTCTGGAGAGGAATGGGTTGGACAGGATTGAGGCACAAGCATCTTTGTGAGAAAAGGCTTCACTCTCTAACCCAGGTTGACCTGGAACTCACTGTGTAGCTCAGGCTAGTGTCAAACTTCCAGCATTGTTCTGCCTCGGCCTCCAGAATGCAGGGTTACAGATGTGAGCCCCCACACCCCAAGAATGCTAATCTGTGTAATGATCAGTTTTTGTTTTGTGCTCCTACTGGTCAGAACCAGCCTGTGTACTTCACTTCATAGGCTCTGAAAGCAAAGCATTCCAGACTGAACCATAGCTAGCTCCACCTGACTTCCTATGAGTAGGCTGGGCTACATGGGCGGGTGGAGCTGGACTTGACACATGACTCTGGTCTGCTAGAGCCCCAGTTTAGGCTGTTGGCCTTATTGAGACAAGAATGATGGCAGGGAGGCGCAGCCTCCAGCTGCTCAGCTGTGGGACCTTTCTTTGGAGATTTGTATGCCAGACAAGAACTCCTGACAGAGCATTGTAAAGTGGGCCTTGTAGCTGAGATCTCACCCTCTGGATGGCCTAGGAAATGGTCCCGTTCTAGCTGAGTTACTCATGGAGAGTCACAAAACAGCTCTGGGCTTGGGAACCTGTCTCTGTGCAGCCCCGTGTTTCTGAGCGCTGGTTGGCCACTGCCTGGACAGTACACCCTAGGAGGTCACTTCTGTTTGTCTTTCCAGATGGGATCTCACGTGGCAGCTGTGGATGGTCTAGAACTCATTTCATTAACCACGCTGACCTTGAACTTGTGGCAATCCCACCTCATCCTCCTGAGTGCTGGGAATACTGGTGTGCACCACCATGCCCAACTAATATTTTATTTGTGTAGATTTGTTGTTCTGGGATTACGGGTATGCCATTACACCCAGCTTCTAAGTTGCTTCTTTAAAACTCACTACTTCGACCCGTCCTAAGATGTGCTGAGTAAAGAGATCTGTTCCTCTCATCCCTTGTTCCCGTTATCAGCTGATGGCGTTCAGCATCTTGCAGCTTCAGTATTGCTTCGGATTCAGCCAGGGAAGCACTGCCCTTGGAGAAAGACCAGTGAAGTAATTAGAAACACCTGCTTCAGAGCGAGAAGAGCCCAATCTCATCCTGGCTGCAAGGATTCCCACTTGTGCCTCCTTCCTGCCTCAGTTTACTCTGAGCTAGAAATAGGTGGAGTTGCCCGTGCAGGGTGAGCCCTGTATGTGTGAGGCGCAGTGCAGGGTACTAGGAAAGTGCCATGAACGCAGTGGCCATTGTTATTTCCCCATCATCAGCCTCCTGTGTGGCCAAATAGTCTCCCCCACTCTGTTTCCTATCAGATTGCACCAGGAAGGTGACCGGATGCAAAGAGCTCCTGACGTCCCCCTGAGCTAAAGCATTTCCAGCCACACTAGAAAGGCTGGGAAATTGTTTTCTTTCTAGAAGCTGCAAGCAGGGAAACTGGTTTCTGACGTGTGTGCATTTAAATTAAGGTTCCTTAAATAGAACACATTTAGCTGTCCCATAGCTAGAGAGGACTTCCTTGTGGCATCAGGAATGACAGAGCTTTTGAGGCCAGCCTCTTCCGTCTGCATCAGCATCATCAGGAGCAGGATTTGTCACCCTTCACAGAAGACTGGCCTGTGTTCTGACCTGCCCCAGCCACCTCGTAGCCCTGGCGCTCTGCAGCCCAGTGGAGGGCATGAAGCCCTCGATGCTCTGCTTCTTGCCGACTTAGCCAGCTTTAGCAGAGGACATGAGGCTGTGGCAGGTAGATTCACAGAGGAGCTGCAGACAAAAATCCAGCTGCATCCTACCTTTGTGAAAGTTGGACTTTATTAGGGAAAACAAGGGTAAGTTTAGATGGTACAAACAAAGAAGGGAATCATTCATAAGAAGATGTACAAAAGGAAATAAATAAGATTTGATCTTGGACTGGACTATAAGGAACTGTCTCAAAATTATAATAATAAAATGAGTTGTCTCAATCTTATTGGATGTTGAAGACATTTAACAAACATCAAGACATGTTTGGCCATCAGGATGAGTAAAGATGGCTTTAACTCCTAAAACCTAATGTTGACTGAAGTATGAGAAATCAACCCAATGTGGTCTTTCGTGGTTGTTACGACCCTGCCATCTTGGAACAGGGTTAGGTAGGACGTATCACTGTTTGAAATGCATATGCTGTTTGACATGTGTGGCTGACTTGAGAAACATCTCTGAGAAGGTGATCAGCCAAGTTACCCAAAGTGTGTGGTCAAGTAACTGGTAATAATGAAATATTGAATGCAAACCAGTAGTAGAGTCAAAACTAATTCCAATAATTTTTTAAAAGTAGAAATCTCAATTCATTATTCCTGTGGTAGAATGAGATGTTGCTTGCAGGATCTGAGATGGAGTTTTACTATGTTGTTCAGACTAGCCTCAAGCTCCCCGCCTTCAGTATCCTCCATCTCACCCTCTGAAATAGCTGGGACCCTAGGGGTACCCACCTCGTGCCTTGGTCTCAGTCCCTCTTCCCAGTCTACTCACGTGTGATCCTCATAGGCAGAGTCTGCTTCTGCATCCCTTGACCTTGGGTTTGGCATGTGATATTAAGGAATTCAGGTCACAGTTACCAGCAGGTAAGTAGCATCCCTTTGTAAAGGTGGACAGGACTTGTCAGACCCTTACTTGAGGCTCCCCACCACCACCAACACACACACACACACACACACACACACACACACACACACACACACACAGCTGCAGGTAACCTGCCCCAGCTGCGTGAGCTCATGGCTGTGCTAGAGTGCCTAGATGGTGGGAGGTTCACTGCAGACAGGGATCCCATTGGTGCAGGCTTCATCATGCACTAACATCAGTGCTGGCATGGACTGGTGACGCAGCTGCCTGAGTCATCCATGCTCCTGTAAGGAAGCCCGGGGACCCCACTGGTTCCCAGAGCTGGGCTTGGTTATTTTGGCCTGTCTTCAGTGCCCTCATACCTGTGGTGAACATGCATCTGTTCACATTGTCTCAGGAAATGTCACACGATACAAATGGTGTTAGGCTGACATGACACAGACCATAAGAAACAACTGTGCATGCCTACTGTTTCCTGTAAGAAGGGAATGCTGCTGTGCTTCCTACCCCAGGAAGGGTGAGCTACCTAGGCAAGAGTCAAGCTTGCCACACTGTTGGCAAGCTGAGCACATGTCCATATGGGACTATCCCCAGCTCAACCAAACTGCAGCCAACTTACAGGCATGGTATGGATAGTACATGCACAGTCTGAGTTTGCTCAGATGTTTGTAATTAAGTAATTGTATGGGGGGCAGTTGGTTATCCAGCAGTAGTCAGTGATACAACCCACCAGTTGAAAATATCTGCTGCCAAACTAAGCCACTGTTGAAATGGTCAGACGGCTCCAGAACACAAGCTTTCTAGGTAGAATTACATATGACCACATGGGCACTCAGACACACGGAGAGCTAAACTGCTGGGGTCCTTACGCAGAATGAGAAGCAGGGAAATCTGGGTTCTCAAACCATTGTCTTTGTTTTGTTTTGTTTTCAGTTTTCAAAGAATACAGATCTGTTTGATTCATAAGAACCAAGAAAGCAGAGTAGTCTGTCTGGAGTAAAGAGGCTTTCTACTAGAAACTAGAGGGGCCCAGAGGACAGGCAGTCAGGAAGGAGGCTGGAGCGCAGGTCCACTGTGTAAGGCAGACAGTGATGGGGCGGGGATGAATGCTTGCCTTGGGCACTGTGGAAGCTGCACTAGCTCTAGGTCCTCTCTATAAATATACTTTATTATTAATTTAACTGGCCTCATTTTAAAGGGAAGAACATCTGCAGATTCCATGGGGACAATTTGCTGTGACATGACTTCAGAGGGCACCTTCTATGCACATCCCTTCCCATTGCATGGCTCTGAGCAGAGGTAGTGACGTGAGAGGAAGCACCGACTTGGGGTTGTAGCATCTGAACTCCTACAGGAGGGACTGTGGATGAAGGTGAAGCAGAGAACATCAGAGCACAAGGGGTGGACTGCAGAGTCAGCCAGAAACAGAGGTCACATGCTCCATCAGCCCTGGTAGCTGAGTCACTGTGTTCCAGCTGCAGGACACTTCTAACCTGACTTTGGCGTGCCATGAACACCAAGAGGCACCTACTTCACCGTTGTGAGAGTCCCTTCAGTACCTGGAGTCATCAGTGATTGCTGGGATTTAATACCTGGGAGATCCCTTTGAAAATTAAATGCTAATCAGATACTAAGAGCTGCAACCTGGGTTTTGGGGAAGTTGAGAGGAGTCTGTAATCCTAAATCACACACTCCACTCAGCCTTTTTGAGAGCAGTAAAGGGATCAGCAGGAGAGACTCCCAAGGAAAACTCTACAGGACAGTGACAGGCTGGTGCCTAGAGATGTAAATGTGACAAGTTCAGAAGGTCACCAGGGTTTCAAACCAGGAAAAATACTGATGAATGTGATGAAGACCACTTCAGGAATTCTTCAGCAGTGTGTTGACAAGTCAGAGGGGCAAAATGCAGCTTCTGGCAAGGGTTTTCTAGGCTGCTCACAGCAATCCCCAGGGTTTGTGTGAAATGCTTTACACGAAGTGCATTGTTAAGGTCGAGTGTTCAACTTTCCTATCCGCATTCAGGAAATAAAAAGTGAGACACAAAACTCTTGCTGTAGTTTCGGCATGGCCCTGCAGTTAGCTGTGTGCAAGCCAGGGGACTCAGTGCAGTGGCAGCCATGTGAATTGCAGGGGCAGAGCCTGCCAAGACACTAGACCCGGATGCTGCTGTCATTTCTGGGCAAAGTGGAACCTGCCAGACATTGCTTGCTAGTATGTTTCCATGTTAAAATGAGAGAAACCGTTTAGATGCTAGAGAGCTGGCTCAGCAGTTAAGAGCACGTGTTGCCCTTGCAGAGGACCTGGTTTGATTGCCAGCACCTACCATGGTGGTTTACAACCAACCACAACTCCAATTTCAGGGGGTTTGATGCCCTCTTCTAACCTCAGGGCACCAAGCATGCATGAGGTACACACACATACAGGAAGGAAAACACAGAGTTAAAGTGAATCAATTTTTTTTAATTTTATCTTTTATTTACTTGGTTTTAAATTTTAGTTTATTATTTTGTGTATGTATGTGTGTGTGCACACAAATACACTCATACTGTAGGGACACATACTGTGGCATGTGTGTGGAGGTCAGAGCACAATTTCTTGGAGTCCATTCTGTTCTTGCACGTGGTGCTCAGGATTGAACTCGGGTCTCTAGGCTGGCATGACAAGTACCTTTACCCACTCAGCAATCCTGCTGACCCTGCTTACTCAGTTTTGAGACATGCCCACAATGTAGTTCTGGCCAGTCTAGAACTTTCTACATAACTCAGACTGGACTTGAACTTGTCATGACCCTCCTACCTCTGCCTCTTCCATTTTTTTTAAGGTTACCCAAGCAATATATGAGTAGCTTGCCCTTGGTTCTGTAAGGCGAAGCCTCTTTGAGGCCAGCTCCTGGCCCTACATTGTTAATTCAGTGTTGGTGGTTCCAGACTGTCTTCTAGAGAGGTTTCCATGACAATTGATACTGTTCTGTGGGATGGCATCAGGCTCACCCCACAGTTTGCTGTGTTCCTCTCCTGAGTATGCCCTTCCAAAATTTTCTGTCACTTCATGCTTCCAACCATGTTCTTTTCATTCTTTCGCATGGTATTGTGTAATGCACTAATGAGGTTTGTTTACAGGCAGAGGCTCTCCTCTTTCCCAGTTCACTTTTCAGTGGTGATAAACACAGGCTTATAGGTACCTTCTTTAAGTGCCTCTTGTCTTCATGTCCCATTCAAGTGCTCTGAGCCCACCACACAAGTCAACACCCTGAGTGAGAACCAGTCCATCACAGACAGCTAGCTTTTCAGCCTGGTACCCTCACACTACCTTCCTGTCCCAGACCATCTCTGACCACAAAGAACCTGCTGGAGGTATAGGGCAGTTGACACCCTAGGGACCACAGCTGACAGATGGAAAACATGACCATTTGTCTCCCCTGTGTTTCTTGGGATTCTCGGGCCAGCTCACAGCGGCATTAGCCTCCATGCATATTAGCCTTTGTTTATGATGCTCTGGCGCATTCCTGGTTACCACTGTCTGAGAAACTATTCCAGATCCTGCTAAAGAGGTCACATCCTCTCCAAGGCACCATCTTCCGTGGAATTGGGCTATGCTGTCTTCCTAGAGCACCCAGAAGAACCACACAGCAATACTAGCTGATGGAGGGAATTGTCTGCGCCCCTGCCCGCTTTTGTCTCTTTGAAGCAGGTTGGTCAGGGCCTCAAGGACTCACATAACCCCTTATGAAACCACTCTGCCAACCCCTGAGAGCTCAGACACAAGTCTGTGGAAACAAGGCTAGGGACAAAAAGTTGAGCAGACATCTTGGTGACAACCAAATGTCACTTTTCATTATTATGATGACCAACTTATCTCAGATGCCACGCACATCTGGATCCATTCTAGGCTCCATTAGCTAAGTCTCCCTGGCATGCATGGATGATAGAAGGGCCCGTGAATGTTACAGAAACTCGTGTCTGCTTCAGAAAGAATCATTTCCACTGACCTGAGCCAGCAATTCTCATTCATTCTTCAGAACTTTGCCCTCCAGCCATTGAGGCCCCCCAGGTAGCTTGGGAGCCCCTTCCCCTTTGATATCTTAAAGGTGCCCATGTAGGTCACTAACTCCCCCTTCCTTGTATGCCATAACCGTTCACAGTGCTGACACTCCCATGAGACCAGTTGAATGTTGAGAACAAGCTGCCTGGCTTGTCTAGGCAGTCAAAAGATGTCTCTCGAGGGAACAGATGAAGGAATGAGACACTGAGATCTTCCCTGAAGTGGAACCATCTCTGCTGGATGGACTCGCATCTGACTGGCTCAGGCGGAGAATGGCACCTTCAGACACAGGCTGCTCTCGCTCAGGAGGATCTGAGCCAGGGATGGAAGTGAAGTGAGTGGGGCTGCCAGAGACTAGGGGCGGGTGGACTCTACTAATTGACCTTTCTGTGGCTAAGATAAAAATACTTGACTAAAAGCAATTTGGGGAGGAAAGGATTGTTTGGCTCACAGGCATGTTTCGTTGAGGGAAGTCAGGACAAGAACTCTAGCAGAGATCAAAACAGACCATAGAAAAATGATATGTTGTGGCTTTCTCAGTCTGCTCTCTCGTACCAACCAAACCCACCTGCCCAGGGGCAGTACCACCCACAATGGGCTGGACCCTCCCAACTCAATCACTAATTATGAAAATGCCCTACAGGCTTGCCTACAGACCAATCTGATAGAGACATTTTTCCAGTGGTCTCTCTTCCAGTGTGACTCTAGTTTGTGCCTAGTTAACAAAAAGCAAACCAACCAGCATGTGTCCTACGTGACAAGAGTAACAAAGTCTGGACATTTTGCCTGGAGCAGGAGTATAGTCTATAATAATGAAGTCTGTACTCAAAATTCCTAGAAGATAAGATTTTGCATCTACCACAAACGGTAAGTTTATAAGTCTCTAAGTCGGTGAATTGCAGTGATATGCAGAACGTCACAGAACATCACAGCACACCCCATAAGCACATGCCATCGTGAAAATGTAAGTCCCTGTTGGACGTTGCCCTTTTCACTGAACAGACACTTCATGAAAACATTCTCATTCACTGCTGTGGCTCTCTCTGGAGCAGGGGTTCTCAATCTTCCTAATGCTGTGACCCTCTAATACAGTTCCTTATGTCATGGTGACTCACAACCATAAAGTTATTTTCATTGTTACTTCATAACTAATTTTGCTAACTGTTATGAATTGTATTGTAAACATCTATGTTTTCTGAAGTTTTAGGTGACCCCTGTGAAACTCACAGATTGAGAACTATCGGGTGGGCAGTACCTCTTCGTCAATGTCCAAGGAAAATATCAGCAAGACACATGTGTATTCCATGCATCTCCTCTCTGGAGATGTTAGCTAGCTTGATTTTGCCCAAGACATGGAGCTAATCTCCACCCCTTCTGCCAGAGAGCAGGACAAGGCGTTGTATTGTTGCAGACAGAAGCTGACGCCTCCATGGTAGCACACCAGAGGCAGATGAATGGCTTCCCAGAGTGTCAGGCAGGTGACATGTGAGTGGAAGTTGCCGGGAAGAATGTAGAGGGATTCTTCTTTATATCAGTTGCATTTGTAAAAGGCAGTCCATGATCCCCAAGAAGGATGAAAAGCAAACTCCACTACAAATACCACAGCCCTGGGCTGCTGCTGCTGCTGCTGCTGCTTGCTGGAGTGTCTGTGCACACAGATGTGCGCCTGTGTCAGCTGGAGGTGATGGTGAGGATGTAAGTGTGGCAAGCTCACCCATGCTCACTCTTCTCTGTCACTCTGTTAGCTGTGATTCCCACCTCATCGTCCTTAGGACATCTGCATTCTAGGAAACAGGAAAAAGCAAAACGAAAGTAGGGGAAGATATGATGCTCTCAAGGAGGCGTCCATTTGGTGTTTTCACTGATGCTTCAGTGGCCTGAACTCAGTGCTGTGGCTGTGTCCAACTGCAAGAGACTTGGGTAAAGTCCTTGTTCTGGCAACTATGAGCCCAGCTAAAGCCCCTGTTGACATGAAAGAAGAGAGGAATAGCTAGCTATGGTAAGCTAGAACCTCTGTCACATTATTATGTAACATATGTGACCGGACCACTGACACCACGTGATAGAAGGATGAAGACATCAGCTTTGGAGGCATCTATGACAGGAATCTGCCTGGCACGTGTCCATTGATGTCCTTGTCTATAAACCAGACTCAGAACAAGACTTTCTAGAGGGATCCAATGAGCTGGCATATGAACAAGTCAGGATAATGCCTGAGAGCAGGGAGCTGGAATGTTTGTAGCTTTTCCATATTTTGTATATTTTTTTTGTTTTTGTGAGACAGGGTTTCTCTGTAGCTTTGGAGCCTGTCCTGGAACTAGCTCTTGTAGACCAGACTGGCCTCGAACTCACAGAGTTCCCGCCTCTACCTCCTGAGCGCTGAGATTATATATGTCCACCTTCATGTCTGCATTATGTGGTGCTGGGGATCAAACCCAGAGCTTTGAGGATGCTAGGCAGCCACTCTACCAACAGATATTCCTGTACCTACCCAGTGCCCTTTTAAAATTACATTTTCATGATACACTAACTCATGTGGGTCACCCGGGTCTTAGTGGAGC
>JAQHUG010000484.1:22047-35866 GCA_028555095.1 Dicrostonyx torquatus | reverse complement strand
CCTAGATTCCTGGTTCTTGGGGGATAGAGATAGAAGGATCGGGAGTTCAAGGTCATCTGACCTCACAGTGAATTCAAAGCCAATCTACGATAAATGAGAACTTGCCTCAGAAAGAAACAAATTACAACATTCAGAATGGTAGAAAACACTTACAAATCCAGACAGATTTTAAGGGACTGGAATTTAGAAAAAATAACACTTTAGAAGGAAAAGATAACCCAAGTCTAACATGGACAAAAGAGTTGATAAATTACATCTCTGAAGAAGATGAATACATGGCCAAAAAGATCGTAGGTATCATTTGCCAGGACAGAGGCTGAGCCAGGCTGCTGAGGTAGCGTGTCACTGTCCCAGAATGACAGTGCCTGTACCAAGCGGGGAGGCCGTGGGGAAACCTGATTCTCCCACATTGCTAGGGCATGTGTGAATCTGCCAGGATGACATATTTCTTTGAATTCTGAACAACAACAACAACAACAACAATTCAATAAAATAATAAAAGAAAGAGGGGCCTAGATTGGTGTGATCCAGCCTCCCCATTTCCCCTCCTCACTAGCTGCCAGCAGCATCTGCTTCCTGCTCCGTGGCCACGTTAGAACTGCACGTGGAAGCCTTTAAAGGGCAGGGCCTTCAAATGGAATTTGTTGCAATGTGTCCTTTTCAACAGTAACAAAGTCTCACCAGTCCTACGGTGAAAGCCGTTTCCGGTAAACAACTGGGGAGCTGAGTCTTCCTGACTGCTAAGATTTGGCAGGGCCCTGTCTTATGCACTTTCCATGAATCTCATTGAACCCTCATTGCAGACCTACGGGGTTTCAAGCGAGAAGTTGAGTCTCAGGGGTCACAGAAACAGGACGTAGTAGGGCCTGTGCAATTGCAGGCAGCCTTTCCTAAGGGGCTTGTCCACACAACTACCTGGATGCAAGCGGAGTTTGCTTAGTCAGCACTGAGCAAATAACAGTGATAGAAATAACCTCATTGTTTCTTAGTCTGCTTCTTAAGAACAGGGGTTCTTCATTTTTCCAAAGCCCCAAATTCAGCTTTCCCGGATGCTCAGGCACATAGTGCCATTTACTTGCCAGGCACATGTTCCTGGCTTCCTGGGGCGAGACACGGTCCTCTTATCTAAGCCAGGCTGGGCTTTTTCTCCGTTTGTAACTGTCTGAAATCCAGCCTTCTCCCAGCGGGCTGCTGGAGCTCCGCACCGCTCTACACCTGAGCTATTTGCTGCAAGAAGCCCATTAGCCAAATGCCTAAGGCCTGCCGCTTGTTTTCCCGCTTGCTTTGTTTGCCTTCGGACATAATGCTTTTGTTTGCAACACAGTAATTGTTCCACGGCCTGTGATTCCTCCGTCATAAACTGGCATGAGAATGAGAATGTGCAGGCAGGGGAGATGACAAATGTCACTGGAGGCTGCTTCTAATGTCAAGGCTACACTGCAACACTTCCACTGCAGCCCTTGCCCAAGGATCGCTGCACTCCCTTTCCCAGCTCTGCTGCTACGCTTAAGCGGAGGGGGGGGGGAGCTGGGGGGGGGTCCAGGTGCAAGCCTGAACCCAACGGAGGCTGATGAGCCCAAACATGTGCTTTTAATTCGGGGACCTCAGTTTAGCCTTGGAACTTACCACAAGGGCACGGCAGGTCAGCGCCTAGTCCTAAGCAAGGGCTGTCCAGTTTCACAGGGGAATTGAGTCTCTGCTACAGGAAACCCGCGAGCTGTTTGGACACAGTCAGGCTCTGGTACAGTCACACAGTCCCCAGCGTGGGTACAAAAGCCTCTCAGAGGATCCAAGACTGAAGCCAGCCTGGATCTCCACGCCTTTCCAGATAAGGCCATGGAATACCGCAACCAGGAAAAACACCCAAAGAACGCTTTTGCCTCCCAGAGGCCTCTGGGAAAGAAGGAGGAGGAGCCTCCCAGGCCCATCATGGTCCAGAGCCAGCGCTGGAATTTGGAAGATGAGCCTTGAGCAAGCGTAGTCACTTCCAGGTAGGGATCTAGCTCAAGTGGTAGAGTGTTTGCCCAGCACAGAGGCCCTGGTTTGATCCCCAACGCCTGTGGGTGGGTAGAGGCAGGAAGGATGTAAGTTCAGGGTTATTTATGAGTTCTAAGTCAGTCTGTGCTCCCCGTGACCCTGTCTGAAAATAAGAAAAACGAAGAAGAGAGGAAAAACACCAAACAAACTGAACTTTTCTCAGAAAGAACCTGGGCCTCGCCTCTCCCCTCCTCAGTCACTGTCCTCTTGCTTCTTAGCCACGCCCCCTGTACTTAGCTCATTTCCCCATCTTTCCCCACAGTGCGTCCCTTCCCTTCCCCTCCTCCCCCCTCTCTCCCCTACCCTGCACCTCGGTCCTTCCAGCTGAAGCACCTCTTGACTGCCTCACCCTGGTATCCAACCCTGGGCAGAGAAGGCCATCATCTTGCCTACGTGCCAATGGACTCTTTGAAGGACACTTGCTTTATAGATAGCTTGAATTCCAGGCATGTTTTGGTCTGAGGGAGAAAAAAAGGAAACAAAATGGAAGCCGAAGGAAAGCAAGTTCAGACAGCAGAGTGGTCTGATAATCGTCCCTGTCTGGCACAACGTTTGCCTCAGCACTGACCCCTGCTCTTCTAGCACCCACTTCCCTGCCTGGTGGGTATTCACAAGGGTGCCACGTGTGGCCTCAGGCTTCCCTGCCCATGTATAAATTCACAGGTGGTGGATAGAAGGTCTTGGGCTTATACCACCACCCTCCTGCATGGCTGGATCTCCCTCCCAGAATTCCATCCGCTCCTCTGACGAATCTGCTTCTTCCCTTCCTCCGTGGACCAGGTAGCTGATCCTAGGACATTTGTGTAGAGATGGGCAAGGGGGCAAGCAGCTGTCCCCAGTTCCTTCAGGGGAGGTAAAAAAAAATGTGAATGAATCATACTGGGGAGATCTCCTCCCTGCCTAGGGCTCCATGGTGGTGGTGGGAGGGAGTAGCTTCTGGAAGTGGCGTCAGGTAGTGAGGCTTCCTAGTCCAGCATGTGGGCTCGTTGGCTGGTAAATGCTGCCTCTTACTGATCAGAGAGAGGCAAAGCTGGGCCACAGCTAATGGCCTGGGCAAGGCAGGTGAGAAGTGATCGCTGCCCCCTTCTGCTCTCAAAAAACTGCCAAATGTCTTGAGTGAAGTGGCATCTAAGAATCCCGGCACCCCTAGCCATGGCTATATGGCTGCTTTGGTTCCCTGGCACATCCTCGTCTGCATTTGGAGAATGTGGGGCTGGACTCCATGAATCTCTCAAGACCCACGCTACTGGTCTATTTGCGAGTGGTCATGCTCTACACCCAGGTTGCATGATGGACTTGGAGGCTCTTCCTATGTGTTTCATGATAGCTCTCTGGGTTTGCTCACCAGCCCCAGCCCTCATCTCTCTAGTTCTGGCCACAATCTGACAACCAAAGCAACCATCACGAGACCATCACTCTGGTGTGCTGTGGACTTCACATCTGGATTACTCAGTACTTTTGAGTAAACTTCTCTTAGAACAGGCCTTAAAAATCCAGATGTCAGGGCCCTAAAGTCAAAATCCTTCCCAGTGTACATCAAGACGTCCCTTCCTTCTTTTTGTAAAGATTGATTTATTCTGTGTGTATATGTGCGTGTGTGCATCACATGCGTTAGATCTCTTGGATCTAGCTGCAAGCAGTTGTGAGCCACAGTCACCTAAGATAGGTGATGTGAACCAAACCTTTGCAAGATCAGCAGGCTCTTCACTGCTGAGCCATTTTCTCCGGCTCCAAGACCTTCTATCTATCACCATCATATCCTTCCACCATCCTGAGAGGGAATTCATAAACAGGAGCCATCATTGCACACAACTTTGAATAGCATCATGATGTCCTTGTAATAAGAGACATGAAGAGAATATCATTCATTTTAAAGACATTTCAGTAGGGGAGTGTTTGTGGACTGCTTATCCATGTTCTCAGAATCACCTATGTTCTTAGAGAATTCTGTATATGATGTCCCTATACATGGGGTGACACTCATATCACACACAGGGTTCTGTCAATGGCTGTGGTTCTGACAGCTCTGAGCACAAGGACACCATGATGCCACACTGATCTCTCAGGTACCGAGAGCTTGCAGCTTCCCCAAAGATGAATCCCAAATCTAAAAAGTCTTCATTAGAAAGAGGAGGAGGAGAAAAAGCACCCCAGCAGTTCCACCCCTAAGAATATGCCCAAGAGAAATTAAAACTGACGAAGTTCACACCAATACTCTATTGGAACACTTCCCACAGCAGCAGAATCCCAGCTAGAAATTGTCCAGCCACCATCAGCTGCTTAACAGGAAAACAAAGTGCAACTCCAACCATGACCCGGTGGAGAGTGAGAAGTGACAGGGTTGTGTGATGGGTTGGCCTTAAAATCAGGGTGTTAGATGAAAGAAGGGATCATGTCATTTTGTTTAAATAAGTCTTCCATCACATACAAATCTAGGGGCCAGCAGGGAAGAGCACTAGATGGTTGTGCATGGGATCTGGATTCCATTCCCAGCACCTAATAGGAAACTCACAACCATTAGTGACTCCAGTTCCAGCGCCCTCTTCTGGCCCCCATGTGCATAGCACACACAGTGCACAGACACAGATGCTGACAAAACACTCATACACATACAGCAAAGGAGTTTTTAAGAAGACAGATATAGGGAGAGATTCATTCAGGGATAGGTCAGCGCTTGAGCGTGAGCAAGACTGTGGCTCAGTTGTGGGGGAGCGGCTTAGTCATTGCCTGGGGTTGGAGTGGGAGGAACAGTTGATGGCAAGCAAGCCCAAAGGGACTTCCTAGAGTGACAGCAGTGTTCAGGAACCACCCTGAGTGACAGTTGCCCAACTCCACCATATTCACCAAAACTGCAGAATTGGTTAAACACTTAGTTGGATTGGCAAGCCTTTCTTTTGGGGAATTAGACACAGGTTAACTAGGTTGTAATTTCCTACTGAACAAGCCTGTGGCATTTGCACAGTCATTTTAATGTCACTGAGTCTCAGTTGTGTCACCCGTGAGACAGGAGTGAGTAACAGTGCCAAGCAGTCTGGGGTTGAGGGTGAGTCATGCAATTGAACTTTTTAAGGCTGGCTATCTGGCACATGGTTGGAATACAATTCAAAAATTCTAACATCCTCTTCCCTGGGCTCCAAAGAGACAGGAGATGTGACATGATTTCCATCACTGAGTCCTCTTGAGATTAGTCAGAGGGGACCCCAGAAGGGGCAGCCAGGAGCTGGCCTTCAACAGATAAAGGCAAATAACTTCCTGGGGGAGGGGGAATGAAGAGCATGAATGGAAAAGAGACAAAGAGCCTCAGCCAGATATGATGGCACATGCCTGGAGCTCCGGAACTCAGGGTGCTGAGACAGGAGTATCAGCCAGATGTGATGACGCATGCCTGGAGCTCCGGAACTCAGGTTGCTGAGACAGGAGTATTGAAGTGCAAGGTCATCTTCAGGGATGGAGTGAGTGTGAGGCCAGGACAGACTATGTGAGACATAGCCAAGGGAAAAGACAAGGAGGGAGGGGAGGGAGGAGAAGAATAAAGAGGAGGTAGAGGAGAAGGAGGAAGAGGAGGTAGAGGAGGAGGAGAGGAGGAGGTAGAGTTTTTAAACAGTAGAGCTAGCTTCCAGAGGCAGGAAATTTTGAAGAAGCATTTTCCCCTTTAAGTGTTCATGAGAAAGATGCACAGGGCATGGCTGCTTGTTTGATTAGGGACTACCTTGTCCCCTTAAGACAGCTAACCACCCCACGCCCTGCCCGCTAAATCTCAAAAGCAGCCTTGAGTCTGAAGTAATGAAAATGACCCTGGAGAGTTCACATCACCCACCTGTTCCATCTTGAGCTCTTTCCTGTAGTCTAACTTCACATTGAGGGGACCCAGGCCACCCAGGGGCTGAGACCTGCCCAGCAATGCATTGAGTGCTTCACTATGATTAAGTGCAGCTATCATGATCCAGACGGAACTTTCTATCCTTGGTTTTTCTTTTTCTATACTTCTCCACCATTCTGATATCAAGCACGCAGTCAGTGTCACCCAGAGTTCTGGAAATGGCTTCTGGTGGGGAAGTCAATGCTGGGAAGCTGAGGCAGCAGGGAGTGAGTGCTGCAACGAGTCTCAGCTTTGAAGGTGGGGTCCCAAACACCCACTGTTCAGGCTGCAGCTCCAGCCTCTCTTTCCATAAGAGATGCAGGTGGACCAGTAATTCAAAGCCATCCTTGGCTACATAGTAATTAAAAGCCAGCCTGGGCTACAAAAGACCCTCTCTCAAAAAGCAAAATATAAATAAGTATATAATATTAAAGTCAATAACAACGGTCTGCCTTGTTTAAGTAGCGGCCGTATAGACTTCTACTTAAACCTTTTGATTACATGTATTGATGTGTGAGTGCACACAGAGGTCAGTGGCAACTTGCAGCAGTCACTTCTCTCTACCGTGTGGATCTTGGGGACCCGATTTAGGTCTTCAGGCTTGGTAGCAAATAAACCATCTGGCTGGTCCTTGATACATTTTAGTTATGAGGTGGTTTATGGATCCACAATCTCGCTATGACAAATTCACAATCCAACCAAGAATATTAAAGTCAAGATGGCTTAGAACATCCAGAGTGTGCTTGGGTTTTCTTGTTGTGATCCAGTGGCGTGACTCCCTAGGATGAGGGAGGACAGCAGCAGAGTCTGTGTCCTAACAAGGGCCATTCTTCCAGACATAGGCTCTCAGCTCAAGCCTCCCGTCTTTCCTCCCCAGGTGTCGGGGCAGAGACCCTCACCAGCTAGAGTGAGGCAGCTTTGCTCTCTGCTTTCCAAGATGCCCTGCTGGCAAATGCCTTGTTTCCTTCTTGGTGGTTTGAAGTGACCGTCAAGTGTCTTTTCTGGAGGGAAAGAAGGAAAAGGAGACGCACAGGCCAGATGGATCTAAATTGAACACATTCTCAGGGCTTAATTTCCCTAATACAGAAACCAAACAGCCGTCTGGGAATACTTCCCCAGCAGGGCCTGCAGTCATAACCACTCACAGTTGTTAACCATATTGAGTCTCGGGGGCTCCACTCCCCAGCACCACCCCGGAACCCAGCCAGAGCCACCATTTACCCTTTTACCATTTTTTTTTTCTTTTTCGAGACAGCGTTTCTCTGTGGCTTTGGAGCCTGCGCTGGAACTAGCTCTTGTAGACCAGGCTGGTCTCGAACTCACAGAGATCCGCCTGCCTCTGCCTCCCGAGTGCTGGGATTAAAGGCGTGCGCCACCACCGCCCGGCATTTTTTTTTTTCTAAAATGTGTAGCCCAGGCTGGCCTCGAACTCGTGATCCTCCTGCCTCTGCCTCCTTCAGCAAATCCTACTGGCGTGCGCCACCACAACCGGCCCCTGGTAAGTGTCCTGTAAGAAGCACCGACCAATCTTCCTAGAACAAGTCGACCCCAACACCGTGCTCGACAGAGCCTGAAGTGGAGCTTCTGTTGGGAGAAAGACACCAACACAGCCCTCCAGAGGCGCGTGTTCCCATTCCGATTAAGATGTCCATCCTTTGGTGTCTTTCCGCTAGGCGTCCTATCCATTAACAATCACGGGGTCAGAAAAAGACCAGTATGAAGGTGGAATTCTCAGCCATCATTCCTTTTTCTCAGCCTATATTCAGCCAAGTCTCCTCTGTGACTTTTTCTCATTTTGTTTGAGACAGGGTCTTAGCATGTACACTAGGCTGGAGTTGAACTGGTAATCCTTCTGCCTCGGCCTCCCAAGCTCTGGTTCATGGGCTTAGGCTTGTGCTACCACACCTGACCATGAGGTCTTGTACAAATCTTGACACTGCTATACAGACAAAACACACAAAAAATGAAGTAACCTAATTTAAAAGAATTTTTTTAAAGAATACAAATACCAGAACCAGGGCTGGAGATGTAGCTCAGTTGGTTAAGTGTTTGCCTCGTGGCTTCAATTCCCCCCGCCCCATATCAGTTAAACAGCAGCGGGTGTGGTAGCTCACGCCTATAATCCCAGGATTCAGGACACAAGGGGAAAAAGGGTCAAAAGTTCAAGGTCATCCTTTGCTACTTATTGAATTTTTGAGACCCCAGCCAGAAAGAAAGAAGGAAATAAAGTAGGAAGAGGAGCAGAAGAAAGAGAAGGGAAAGGAAGGAAGGAGAAAGAAAGAAGAAAGAGAGAAAAGAAAGAAAGACAGGCCAGGATGGGAATTAAATTCATTCTCACACTGTGATCTGTTAAAAACAACAACAAACAAAAACAAAGTAACCACAGAAACTGGCGCAGAGCTGACAAGATTGCTCAGTGGATAAAGGCATATGCTTTGAACGCCCAGTGACCTTTGTTTGATCCCCCAAATCCACTTAAAAGTGGAAGAAGAGAACTAACTCACAGAGTTACCCTCTGACCCGCACACTAAAGTGGTACTGTGCACACACACGTGGCAAACTGTAAGGCTCGTGGTGAAGGGGGACGCCAGGAATGAATTATGTACCAACCTGGTAGAGTCCATGAAGTTGGCAACCATCTTGGACTTGTGTTCTTTGCAGAGTGGTTTTTTAATTCTTTCATCAGGAGAGAGAATCTGGGTCCCCAAGGTGGCTCACCAGGTAAAGGTACCTACTGCCAAGGCTGATGACCTGAGTTCGATCCCTACAGCCCATGATGGAAGAAGACACCAGCTCCACCAAGTTGCCCTCTTATTACCACATGTGGGCTGCACTTGCCCCCCCCATAAGCATCTATAGGCATGCACACACATAAGACAAAGAATAATGTCTTATTTTAAAGGCATGCACTCTCCTTTTGAACCCCTTGCTGTCTTCTTTGGCCAGTAGAATGGGTGGAAGCATGGTGGTTCTAACCCTCGTCTCAGTCCTCAACCTTGGGTATTTCCTCCTCCTCCTCATCTTCTCGCCACCACCGTAAGGTCTGAGATGACCCACTGGAAAGGACGAAAACATGAGAAATGGTGGTGAAGAGCTAATAGCTGACTGCCCCTCCACTCTCAAGAGTCAGAACCACGTAACTAAGCTCATGATTGGCGATAGCTGTAGATATCGAGCCTAAAGCAGGAGGAGCACCTGACTGAGCTCAGCCCATTGGTCAACTGGAAGAAGTGTGAGCTAAATAGCTGAGTGTTATTTCTAACCCCCAAGTCACGGTGATCTGTTCTACAGAAATAGCTACACAAATACAAAAGTTCAGAGATCAGCCTGAGCACAGAGGAGCAGAAAGCTGAAGGCTGCAAGAAAATATTTTTAAATTTTGGAATTTAAATTTTAAAGATTTGTACAATGCTTTGCTTTGGTTCATGGAAAGATAAGCAGTTTGCTATCTCAGTGAGTTGGAACAGGAATGGGGATAAGGCTCAGCAGGAGAGAGGTTGTCTTGTTGGGCACAAGACAATGGCTTCAATCTCTAAGTATACACACACACATACACACACACACAAGTTTGTATGAGACTAGAGCTGTAACACTGGACACTCCTGATCAGCCAGCCATCCTGCACACATCTGCTCTGTCCAAGAGAGTCCACAGGGTCTCTTGAAGAAACCAGACAACAGCTGTCCCTGAACAAAGATCTATAGCTTACAAGTTCATCAGCTTCATCGGACTTTGTGCACTCACACCCGGGAGCCAAGACCACATTGCCACCAACATGCTTGGTACGTGGCTCCGCAGCTCCAGCACCTACCCACTGCCTGCTGGGCACTGCAGCAAGAGGGCCCAACCCTGCCAAGTGCCGCCACTCCAGGAGCCCGCCTGCCTGCTGTCGCTGGCACAGCCAGAACTAGAAGTGCCTGCCAGGCCCACCGGTGAGGAGCTCACCTCCATGGTGTTCTTGCCCACTGGCTGTGCCCTGAAACTCCACCTGGAAGGTGTCGACCTGCTGCTGAAGCCCGAACCCACCTCGGTCATGCAAGTGTCACTACCCGGACACACTATTCTACTGGTCCCCGAGGACCTCCATGTCTCTGCCCAGTCTGGACAGCATGAGATCTGGCCCGCAAGCCTGCAGGAAGCCGCTGTCCTGGACATGCTCCAGGACCACCTCGTCATGGTCCTCCAGCAGGGATTTTCCAGTGCATCTCTATCAGACATCAAAGGCTTGGGAAATACCTCTCTCTGACCATGTCCACATGAAGACTCTCAAGAAAGCTTCATGATGCCATGGATGGATGCTCCAGCTCTCATGGTCCCGGGACTCCTTCTCCCCTTCACCGGAGTGTCCAAACCCTTGTTTCAGGGCCAAGTGTCATGCCCCTGGATTCCATCTGCCCCTCCTAGTACAAAGAGATATGCTCCGTGGTCCATCTGGAGCCTCAAAGGCAGCATGCTGTGGCCTCTATCCAGCTCACTGCAGCCTCTCCCTCCATCTCCTCCTCCAAGTCACCAAGCACAGGTCTCTCAAAGTCCTCAGAAACCTCCATGGCCTTGGTGCAAGACCCAGAGGCACCTCTTCTAGGACAGGAAGGACTGCATCCCAAACAAACAGCACCTTGGACACATACCTGGCCACCCTATGGGATTCCCAATGGGCCTGGAGACACCCAGTTGTGGTGCCTGGAACCGCAGTCAGACAAGGTTCTGGGGAGTAAAGAACACACAGCAACATCCATCTTCAATTCACCCTCACCATTTCTGAGGGCGATCTCTTTGGGGTCCCTACTTCCTGATCTCGGTGGGGGTCTCTACCTGTAGTGCCTGCACTATGGGATGGTTTGTGAGTCAGGCAAAGGACTGGAGATTAAAACACACAGAGACATGGGTTACTCTTGAAACAAGAATACTGATTTTATTGTGTTCCAGGGCAGCTTACATAGGGTTCCCCTTAACTAATAGCCATGCCCCAGCTCCTGGGATTTTCAGCTGCAAACCCATCAGAAGCCACTCCCCTGCCATCAGGAACTCATGAAGGTCTCATGCTCAGAGCAGCTGCAAGCATAGGAAACAAGCTGTTCACTCTGGCAGGCAAAGGGTAATAGGAAGTTCAGGGTCTGAGGGTCTGCAGTCCCCAACATCCAGTAGCCTACCATTGAGACTGTGTGCACACAAGTGCTTTTCGCGTCACACTATGGGTGGGAGAAGATAAAAACTTCAGGAAGAATGGAGACACTAGATCTCACCCTGGAAGTTAAAAAGCTGCCCTGGAGAACCAGAAAGTTCTCTTCCAGTTCTGAGTTTCATCTCCAAACCTTCCATGTCACCCTCATTTGTGTCAGTGTTTCCCTGTAAGAACACAATCAGTGTCCTGTTTCTCCCCAACCAAGACAGCACTGGGTCTGCTATGTGAAACACAAAACAAACCGTAACCCTATGATTCTAAGTGTCTCATTTAATAGCATTTGCATGGCCACCATAAAACAAACGCTGGCTAGCATTTCAAGCCCCGTGTTTGTTGTCTACTGATACTCACAGGCTCACAGGAGGGAACTCGTGCTCCTTCATAGGGGAAAGGGAAGTGACACAGGAAGAAACCAAAGTGTTCCCTCCCTTGAAGGTTAAGAAACAGTGGAATGATCTTATTTGTTAGGTGCGTGAAGATAAGCATGAGAAGAAATAACCCAGAGGTTAGGCAGAGAGCTCGCCACGCAGCATACACTGTTGGAGGTACTGAGACAGAGGACGGTGGCTTTTTACGTCAACAGAGCATCTTTATAAACAGTTCCTGACTTACAAATTCAGTGTACAGGGGTGGGGTGTGCTGTGCCCTCAGTGTAAGCACGCTGCAAGCTTTAGAATTTTGGTTTTATTCCTGGGTGAGTAACGAGGGGCACACCTCTCTCCTGGTGCCAGGCAGCATCAAGCCACAGCTCTCACTCAGCTGTATGATTGGGAGAAAAACTGCAGACCGCCCACAGTGTGCTGTATTGCTAAGCTGAAATATTTGATCGCTGATCTGTGTTAAATGTACTTGACTTCCAGTATTTTCAAGTTATGACAGGTTTATTGGGTCCATTCTGGGCTGAGGTGTGTGCATGCATACATACATACATACATACATACATACATACATACATACATATATATATAACAGGCATAAATAAAATTCAAATTTAAAAGTAGATTTCATGGTTTCCTTTCTTCCTTCCTTCTTTCATTTTTCTTTCTTTTTTTCCCCCCTTTGTCATATTTGCCAGTTTAGCCTCATGAGCCTGAACTGGCATTGGGCTCAGTCTCCCATGCAGCCTGTGAGCACAGGATCACAGGCTTGCAAAGCCACTCACAGCTCGGCAGCTATGCTGACATTTTTACTAGTAAAAACACAGATTATATTTCCATAACTTTCTTCAGGTTGCCTGGGCCCTTGTTTCTGAATCCATCATTGAGATTTGACCTCCTACAATGGCAGCCCTCCTCCTTCCATTCCCATCCTCCACGGGTGACCCAGACACCATGGTCCTTCTCTTCCTTCCTTGTCTCCTATTTGGAGCTGTCAGAATGACTTTTCTAGCCAGTCATCACAGTCCTTTGACCTGTCTTCCTTCCCTGTGGACTCCCCTTCATCTTCAGGGTCCACAGAGACTCCTTAGGACGCCATGCAGGGCCGTCCATGCTGTTTGCTGCCAGTCTCATGACTCAAGCTCCTCTCCCAGACTGGGCTTCTTCTTGCTCCTTTATTTTGTTATGCTCTGGCTGGTTGGCAAGTTCTTACGTGTGCAATCAGGAAAAACTTCAGTCTGGTCTGGCAGATGTCATTGGTTTCCTAGTCAAAAATACACTCTTTTTCCTCCTCCCCAGCAAAATCCTGGAGACCTCCTGGTCTCAAGCGAGGAAGTCGGTCGTCAGAAGGAGGGCATATAGCCCAGTGTGGACTGATTGTTTGTAAAGGAAACCGTGAGATGCCGCTCCTTCCTTCTAAGAAGAAGGCATATGAGTATAACCTTTTCAGCCCAGGCTGTCCTCACTCTCATCTGGTGAGTAACGAGGGGCACACCTCTCTCCTGGTGCCAGGCAGCATCAAGCCACAGCTCTCACTCAGCTGTATGATTGGGAGAAAAACTGGTTGTGTATAACAGTCAGAAAAAGGAAAAGGCTGCTGTCCGGAGCCCTGATGTCCTAGATCCTACCTAGGACCCACTCTAGACATCACTCAGTGACAACAGCCCTGGACGGTAACTCACTGCGTGGCAGGCCTCTCTGGTTTGCAGCTGGACACAGCTATCCCTCCCAGGCTAAACCCTTTTTGTCCCACAGGGCTCAGCAGAATCTCTTCCTTAAGTATACTGACCAGATTAAAGAAATTGGGTTCCTTTACCCCATATGCCCAGAGCCTCTTCAATCACAGCCGAGGGGCTAAAAGCATCATCCCTGAAGGCAACCTTGCCAGTTCAGATAGCCCAGCTCTGCTGTACTACCTACAGTCTCTCTGTTTCTCCTCTCTCTCTCTCATGTGTGTGTGGTGTGCACGCGCACACCACACATATGGGGGTGGTGCACAGGCGTGAAGAAGTCAGAAGACGACATCAGATACCCTGCCCTGTCACACTCTTTTGAGACCAAGTCTGTTTGAATCACTGGCAAACCCAGGGGTTCTCTTGTCTCTGTCCCCCACAATGTGAGATCCCAGGGCTGCTTGCAGCCACATGCAGCTTTTTAAGGTGATGGTGTGAACTTAGGTACCCATGCTTAAGCAGAAAGTGCTATCACCCACTGAGTCTCTTAATTTTTTTTAACATTTTTTAATTTATTAACTGAAAGTTTAAATTCATTTTAAATCCCAACCACAGTTTCCCCTCCCTCCTCTCCTCCCACTCCTCCTGCCCTACCTCCCCTCTGTCCACCTCATCCACTCCTCCTCTCTCT
>JAQHUG010000484.1:0-15045 GCA_028555095.1 Dicrostonyx torquatus | reverse complement strand
CCTGGAATTTTCTGGCCAGCCAATCTAGCCTAATTATCAGGACTGAAAAAGATCCTGTCTCAAGAAAAGTTAGAAAGCCAGAGAATAGAGAGAAAGGAAGAAAGAAAGAAAGAAAGAAAGAAAGAGAAAAGAAGGAAGGAGAGAGAGAGAGAGAGAGAGAGAGAGAGAGAGAGAGAGAGAAGGAGAAGGAGGAGGAGGAGGGGGGAAGAAAAGAAAGGACACAATAGCATCACAGATCACAATAGAATTCTTGGGAAACCAGCAGAACCTTCTGGTAACACACTGTAGATGCACTCCTTGAAAGCCTGGTCTCACAAACAACATCCTAAATGTCTTTGCTGGCATCAGGTTGAACAGCCCACATGGGGCACAGTCCACCTTTTTCTCTCAGTATCAGTGAAAGCAGGCCTTCAAGAAACAACGGGAGCATTGAACCATGCCCATCACAGACGCCAATGTTCCCCAAATGCTCCCTCAGGGGTCAGTGACAGAGGGTCTTTCCTTTGTTGGCTCCACCAATCACCCCGACCCTAGGATGGTTTGCATGGAGCTCTTCATTTTCCCCCCCCCCCCCCGCCGCCGCCCAAGCTGTGCCCAGGTTAATGACCTGGAAAAGCACGTCATCATGCAGACAATTTGCGGGAAGCAGAGGGAGCCCTGACCCAGGCATTTTCCCTGCAGAGGAACTGCTCATGGACCCTGCTTGTTCTGACGACATTTGCATCATTTCTCAGAACTGTGTAATTAAATCCTGTGTAAACAGATGGGCTCATTTGTTTGGTCCTAATAGCTGTAAAATGTGGATATTGTGTGTACTGACAATTACGAATATTTATATTTACCAAGAAATAGTCTTTCATTAAAAAAAATCCTTTATACTAAAGAGAAATTTTGTTTGTTCTTTCTAGAAGCACACAATGCCTTTTTTTGTCAGCCAGCGATTGCTGGGAATCCCTGGGAAAAGGAGTGGGGAGAAGCACGGAGCCCTGTCCCCCTCTTCACAGTGTGGGTGCATCTTCACACGCAGCTCTATGGCAGTGTCTGCAAATGAACTAACAAGACTGGGTTCCCAGCTACATGCAATTTCATGTCAGGAGCCCAACCCAAGAATCCAGCGCGGAGATGTGGGCAAAGGTATACATAGATGATGCAGAGTGCCGGGTTACTGGTTCCTGGAGAGAGGGGGACCTTATTGCTAAGTGGTATAGCCACTGATAAGTGGCCTTCACTCAAGCAAGTAACCCCTCTACCCCATGCTCATGAGAGAACCCTAATAAAATACAGCAGGTCTCACACATGCCAAGACTTGAAAGTGAGAGGGAGGCTTATTGGAAGAGATTAGGGCAATGTGGCCAAAGTTCACTCTGTGTGTGTGTGTGGAGGGGGGGGGAGAACTGTGAAAGAATAAATATGTCTCTTAAAATCACATCTTCTGTGTTTGCAGAGCTCACAGCTTAGACCAGTACCTCCCCATGGGATCTCCCACGACAGCATCGCTCCATATTACCCAGTACAGATAGCTGGCGGACACCAGGAATTTATTTACTGTGACTGAAGAATGAAATTTTACGTTTAATTTCATTTTAATTAATTTACATGTAAAGAGGAAAAGACACTCGAGAGGTGAACAGTTGCGAGGTAGTGGATGCTAGAAAGGCTTAGGGTGCGTGCAAACCCTGATTATGAAAAGCTAGGGAGGAGGAGAAGCAGTGAGCCTCTGGGAGGAGGGCTCCGGACGTTTCTGTAGTTCCGAAGGCAGAGGTACAGCAGGAGCTGGCATTTTCAGGGGAAACACACGCACACATGTACACATGCACACACGCGCACACACACACACACACACACACACACACACACACAGAGGCAACACCCATGCCCTGTTAAGAAAGATGAGAAGAATAAAGACTTGGTTAACAAATCTAGACATGCTGGGCTTCACATAAACTGTGACTTCTTGGGTAATTTCCAAATCCAGTATCTCAAGGAAGCTGTTTTGTTCTGTTAGCTGCAGTCTCTGTGCTGAAGCCTGCAGCACACTCGTGGAAAGTCACTTGCCACAGAGAACCAGTCTGGTTGAAAGGAAAAGTAGGACGGTGAGGCCCGGTAACCACTGAGGACAAACAGCTAAGAGTGGCTGAGCTTGGCTCACTCTTACCACTGGCTTCTAACTATTGTGAGTTCGCCGCACAGGGACAGGTCTAGACTAGAGTGCAAATCCTAAGAGAATGTTTAAGAAGATTCAGGATCATTTCCAAGCCCTAAGAGTGGCATCAGGGTCAGATTCTTCAAGGCCATTGTTTGATTGGGTCTCATCCTGTGGCATGCTACAACCTAACAGAACCGGTAGGCACAAATTTGGCAGTAATGTCCACGGTCCCTTTAACAAAAGTTGTAAAGGTACACACATGCACTGACAAAGCCTGACAGTTCTGACCCAGCAGAAGTGCTGCCTGGCGGTTGTTTTCCAAGCATTGCATCAGGGTCTACCCGGACTGTCCAGGACCACCATCCCGTCCTCTCTGAACTTAACTGAATCTTAGCATAGCCGTGCTTAGCTCCACAAACTACCTGATCAGCGAAGCTTGCCAGCATTTGTTCCACTCTGTTTGTGGAGATTCCTGCAAGGTTTGCCTAACAGTGAACTCAAATCCTACCCCTGGCTAACTAGGACAGCTAGAGAAGACCAGGCGGGGTGAGGGTTTACCGACTTGGCAGGCAACCATGTACCCAATGCATTCAAAAATTTATGCCCTTCAATGCTGAATGTGACTAAGACCCAACCTCTCATGGGAGGCTAGATCTCCTACTTTTAGTTTTAGGAATCTGAGCAGATGGATAATCACAGAAGCCTCATAACTGGAAAATTACTGAACAGTTACCAAATGTACACAATGAGCAAAGACGCTCCCAAGAACAGGAAAGAACACAGAACTGAAAACATGGTGTTGACCAAAAAGGCACTCATGTATGGGAAAGAATACATTTTTAATTTGGTGAAATTCTCATTTTTTCATGTTTACTGGACATTAAAGATAGGATAGAAAGAACATGACAATACCACATTTTCAGGTCTGTGTCGTCTGAAGGTCTTAATTAGACCTCACTTCCATCCTGGCAAAGCAGGCGAGGGGACAGGATTTCAGATGCAGGGTTAGCACTGGGAGGTGGCTCAGCTGCTAGCAAGCTTCCTAGCCTAGCCTGAGTGGAGTCCCGGGTTCAGCCTCCAGCACCACACAAACTGGGTGTGATGGACTCACCTGCAGTCACAGCACTCAGCAAGATCAGAAGTTCAAGGTCATTCTCGAGTTCAAGGAGAGCCAGAGTGTCCGCTCTGGCTTCAAAAATAAAGGAGGACTAATTATATGAATATTGGCACCCTAATTAACTGACTTCCTTGTTTTGCACTCTATTCTTCAGAGAAAGACAGTGGATATGGGTACTGACTAACACGCATGAGTGAGAGGCCTGCTTGGTGAGTGCGCCTGTTAATTCGGGTGACAGATTCAACTGCTGGAGTCATTCTCTTGAAAATGTCTTTACAGGATTTTAACATAAATTTGTGTGTTATCGTACAGTGAGACTTTAGAGTCCAGCCTTCCTATCCTTTTGCCCTTTACCCTTGGCTGCCCTTATTGTCCCCCTGCTGTGTCCCCATCACAGTAATGTTCACACCATTAGTCAGTGAGCGTAATTCCTAATCGCCTCCTACTGTGTGTGCTTCCACACCTGGCCACAGTGTGTGCACACGTATAATACTTTAGCTTATGTTATTTGTTTATTTTGTTTTTATGTCCTGGCCGCAGTTTCCCTTTCCTCTTCTCCCAGTCCTACTCCCCCATCTCATGTCTTCACACCTGCCCTTCCACTCCTCCTCCGTTTCTCCTCATAAAAAGGCAGGCCTGCCATGGATATCAACCAGCCGTGGCATATCAAGTTGTGGTGAGACTAGGCACCTGCTCTTCTATGAAGGCTCGACAAGACAATCTGGAAGGAGGAAAGGGTGCCAAAAACAGGCAGCAGAGTCAGAGACAGCCCCTGCTCCCACTGTTAGGAGTCCCACAAGAAGACCAAGGTACACACCTGTAACATCTGTGTAGAGGGCCTAGATTGGTGCCATGCAATCTCCCTGGCTGGCAGTTCAGTCTCTGTGAGCCCCTATGAGCCCAGGTTAGTTCATTCTGTGGGTTATCTTGTGGTGCCCTTGACACCACTGGGTCCTATAATTCCTCCTCCTTATCTTCTGTAGGACTCCCTGAGCTCAGCCTAATGTCTGTTTGTGGGTCTTTGCACCTGTTTTCATCAGTTGCTGGATGAAGCCTCTCTGATGACATTTGGGCTAGGCACTGATGTGGGAAGTCCTTCTGTCTATGTATTTCTTTTATTGGTTAATGAATAAAGCTATTTCAGCCAGTGGCTTGGCAGAATAGAGCTAGGCAGGAAAACTAAACTGAATACTGGGAGAAAGAAGGTAGACTCAAAGAGAAGCCATGTAGCCGCCAAAGGAGACAGATGCCTTCGCTGGAGCCCACTGAAACGTTGCAGGTATCCCTTAACCTTGTGGTGATGCACAGATTAGTGGAGATGGGTTAGTTTAGGATATAAGACCTAGCTAGAAATACACTTAAGCTATTGGCCAAACAGTATTGCAAATAATATAGTTTTTGTGTGTTTATTGCAGGACCAGGTGGGACAGAAGCTTCCCCCAACAAATTGGGGCCAACATAGTCAACTAAATCCACTTAAAAACCTGAGAGATCTTAAAAAGGAATTCTAGGGGCTGGAGAGATGGCTCAGCCCTTAAGAGCACTGCCTGCTCTTCCAAAGGTCCTGAGTTCAATTCCCAGCAACCACATGGTGGCTCACAACCATCTGTAATGGGGTCTGGCGCCCTCTTCTGGCCTGCAGGCATACACACAGACAGAATATTGTATACATAATAAATAAACAAATATTTTAAAAAAAAGGAATTCTAGGCACACACAAAGTTTAACACAGCTTCTTGCTCTGTTTACTGGTGAAAGCAGAGACGTGGCTCCTTTAAGAGGTTTCCTGACTCAGCTTTAGCAGTAAAAACTACAAGACTTCTTTAAAAATGGTGGCTTCCTGATTCACCAGCATGAAAGGCTCTGACTCTTTTGGGAGGTCTGGCTATGGAGCATTTAAACAGGATCTGTGAGCAGCGTGTTACAAATTGCTTAATGGTGACACAGACCCGCTGCCACCCTGGATCTGGGGCAGAAGAATGGCTCTCAGAGGCAGTGAACATGCCTCCACTGCGTTGGAGTGGGCAGAGAAAGCAGGCAGGACCACATAGTTGGTCCTAGTCATGCCACTTAGCAGTTAAAAAAAAAGTCACTTCTGGTCAGAAAATAATTACAATATACAGTAAAAACAGATTCAGATTTTAAAAAAATAAAACCTCTACATGGGTCACAGTGTTGGATAAATGTGCATAGGCTTAGGAGAGAGAAAAAAATATAGAGCATTATTAAAAAACAAGTAAATTGTTTAAAAAAAACAAAACAAAATCTTTAAAGAGACAGAGTACAGACAGTCATAGATTAAAGAAATAAAGAAAAATAAGCCATGTAAAGATGAAATATAAATAGAGTCTGGACTATGTGTATTATTGTGTTTTCTTTAAATTTTTTGACTGTGAAGGAACTAAGTACAGAGAGACCTTTCATTGTATGGAAGGATAAGCTAAACCAGCATATATATATTTTAAAGGTATCTTGACTTCAAAATTTGGGTCTAAGGTTATGTTGCTTTGAAATGAGTTCTACTTTTGTTTCCACAGAGGATGCTAACCTATGAATTCCTTCCCGACTAATGTGATTTGATGGACCAAGATTCTCTGAAAGGTCACTGTAAACACCCTAAATTACTTCACCCAACAAAAAGCAAAAAAACAGTTTGAAAAGAACTACACCCAAATTCCCAAATATTGTTTATAAATTTTTGTTTCCATTTATAGGGGGATATGATATAGAGATGGATACCTTGCATTGGTATGGATCTTGGTTTATTGACTGCTGGCTTCTTTCTTGAGCCTCCATGTTTCCCTAGTCATTGCTAGACCTCCTTATTCTCCAGGGAAAGGTGAGCATGCTACCCACCCATTCTGAGCCCCATGATGCAGGACAATCAGATGCGATAGGGAGTCAAGTCAAGCAGGAACTCAGTTTATTACTGTGAGCATCAGCTTATAGAGCTTAAGTGACATGGTGTGATGTTGGGTACCTCCATCCAATGAGAGGCAGCCAAACTCACCCTCTGGCTGGAGGGGCGTCTCCTTAATTTTTGCTATTTCATCGTCACTCAAATTTGAGTCAGGCTTTTCTCTGTCCTACAGGCCTCAAAGTACTCGAACCAGGCTTTTTTTCTGTCCTATAGGCCTCGAGGTATAGGCCCTAAGCTAATTTTGGCCCATCAATTGATAAAAACTTAAGGTCAATTTTGTTATATGTATATTTCTGCTCTTAATTAAGGTATTGTGCTTGTGCAGCTCATTTAAAAATGTAATATATAATTAAGAAATACAGGTAATAGATAATCATCTATAATAGTCAAGCTATTATAAGCATGACTACAAAGTCATGTTAGTTAGGTTTTCTAGATATATAGAGATATATTTCAGTTAGATAGGTATTCTTCAGATCTTCGAGAAACCTTCAGAATATGGCATTTAAAATGTTTTGAAAACTTAGACTTTTCATGACAGTGAGACATATCTGCTCCTGGCAGCACCAACATACTTCAAGAGGATGATGGGCATCAAAGAGGCTCCTAATGGAGTTTGTTAGCCATTTGGGCAAGAAACTACTCTTGCCTGAACTGCTGGACTGAACTTTCAGGGCACACAGGAAAATGACTGCTAAACTTGCCTAAAGGTGAGACGATCCTTCGGGGTTCCTGCTTCATGAAAAAGTCTGCCAGACAATCTGCAGGATATAGAAAAGAGTTACTGCCAATATAGGAAGAATTGTCTTTGAGATTTACTGCTTCACGGAAAAGTCTGTTGGATACTATGGGCCTGTAGGCTGAAGATGGATGCTTGCAATGTTACAGAAGAACTTTGGGTGACTGTCCAGGCAATGAGATGTCTCTGTCAATTCTAGAGTTTTAAAAGTTGTTTACAATGCACTTTCTGTTTACTTAGGTAATATTGTATCCTTCTGGAGTCTTTGATGGATTTAAAGAATAGAAAATTATAGTTATAGTTTACCTTACTTATAATAAAAGATAAAATAGATACAAATATTGTAATCGTAATTCTTGCTTAATACCTGTTTTGTTATATATAATTTTACTATGTTAAAGCTAAAATGTTCCTTTTTATTTAGACAGAAAAGGGAGGTGTTGTGGGAAGTCCTTCTGTATATGTGTTGCTTTTATTGGTCAACGAGTAAAGCTGTTTCAGCCAGTGGCTTGACAGAATAGAGCTAGTTAGGGAAACTAAAATGAATGCTGGGAGAAAGAAGGCAGACTCAAAGAGAAGCCATGTACCCGCCATAGGAGACAGATGCCTTTGCTGGAGCCTGCCAAAACTTTGCTGGTAGGCCCTGACCTTGTGGTGATGCACAGATTAATGGAGATTGGTTAGTTTAGGATATAAGAGCAAGCTAGAAATACACTTAAGCTATTGGCCAATCAATATTGCAAATAATATAGTTTCTGTGTGATTATTGCAGGACTGGATGGGACAGAAGCCTCCCCCAACATGGCACCAATGTATGTATAACAGAATATCATTAGGAATCATTTCATTGCTTTTTTCCCCTGGCCAGTTGTGTTGGCTTCTATCCTAGGTCACTGGGCTGTCTGGCCTCTGGGTCCTGGCCCTCCAGATAGTTTCATCTACTTTTTTACACCAAAGACCATTTGTATATTTTGAAACAGAGTCACATGTATCCAGGCTGGCTACAGACTTACTTAGCTACAAGCTGAGAATGACCTTGAGCTTCTGTTTTCTCCTGCCTCCAAGTCCAAGTGCTGACATTGCAGGTGTGCACCGCCATTCCCATTGAGATCCTTCCCACACTGGGAACGTGAAGCAGGGACTGCAGATGTCCTTGAAGGTTCTTTACAGCTTGTTCTAAGCTTCCCTGCTTCTGTGGCCAGCACCTACTGGCCTGCAGGCTGCTGCAGTGTCGGGTGATGCGGGACTCCTCATTGCTGCTACAGCCCGCAGGAGGCTAGATCTGGACCTGCAGTCGGTACAACACAGTCCTCAGGATGGAGTCTGGGGGATGGTCTGGGGAAGGAGGCTGACTTTGATCTGTCTGTGTCCTGATGTGGGGACCTAAACGAGAACTGGCCTGTGAGACTGATCCAAGCTTCTGCACTGTATTAAGGTGTGATAGAAACCGAGGTGCTTCTGGACACCCCCGTAGCAGCTTCAGGGTTTGGGCGCTTTTTCTAGGACAATTATAAGATTTTAAAGATCAAGCTGAACATTGATGTATTTTTGGAAAGTTTATAGCTCTTTGTATCTTTTTATCCATACTGCACCTTCTGAGCCAGGTACAGAGATCCTGCTGATTTTACTAATCCTGTGAGTCTTCAAGCATACTGTCCATCTAGACAGAGTAATAGCAATTGACAATGCTCAGGCGTACCAGGTAGCCGGCTTCAATCCGTTTACTTCAAGTGCACATTCCCGTTTCTCCTCAAGCCCCTCAGCACCTCACCCCCTGCTTAGTTCTTGTCTTTATTTAACAAATGGACAATGTCCTTCAAGGTCACAAAAATCAGGAGGTACTGCATTCTGTCTGCAGAACTCAGATTCTTAACGGGCAGGGCAACACTGCACAGACAGTAGCAGCAATAGAGAGCAAAACACTGCGTGGCTTCTTGAATGTCACCAATGTCACCTGAAACTCACATGGTGCCCTCACATCCATCATCTGTAGAGGTCGTTAGTGTTGACACAGACCCACAGTTCACACCGTGTTTCATTCCTTCTGTGTGACATGGAGTAGACTGGAAACCACAGAGATTCCCTGCGGCTCCAATCCCGACTCTGCCTGCAGACCTTAGGCAAGTTCCCTGGTCTTTCTGATGACTCACACATGCGGGTTCTTCCTTGCACCAAGTCCTGACGACCAGGGAAAGCTGACCCACCAGCACTGGGTGAAGAGTGAGCTTGAAGTGAAACACACTTTCCTTCCCTCCTCTCCTTCTTTGGGGAGAAGGAGGGCAGCGACTTGGCTTAGCTGTCCTCTGAGTGCTCCCCGCCCGAGTTCCAGCTGCTCTGGAGCTGGCTTTAGTGTTATAGCCAGACAGTTCTTTTTCCACTAGGCTGCCTCAGCCGGGTGGTAGACACGGTCTTCGCAAATAGCTATTTATTTGCTTATCTGCAAGGAAGGAGGGGAGAGAGGCAAGTGATAGAGGACAAAATCAATTACTATTTTTCATCTTTGACAAAGTAATTAAGGCCATAGCGACTGGTTAATTCCTACTGAACGGTTGTGCACTGATGGATGCGGATTTACAGCCTCCTTGGCTGTGGTGCGCACCGGTCCAGATTATCACTCTGAACAGCCGGCAGAGGAGGCAGGGGGTGGAAGCCTATGTGTGTGGGGAGTGTGTGTGTGTGTGTGTGTGTGTGTGTGTGTGTGTGTGTGACAGACTTTTCATTCCACCCATTTCTGCTTTGTAATTAATTTATGAATTTTATTTAATTCTGCAGATCCATCTTTTGAGTCTCACAGATGCTGACATACAACTGGACTCCAGATGATGTGCCCCAGGGCCAGGCCGCTACTTCATTGAGTTGGAAGGGGGTGTCCCTCTTTTGGCTGGTCACTGTCCTTTCAGAGCGACTTTTGTCTGGTCTCTGAACCCTCCCTCCACTCTATCTGCAGCCCCTCCTTTCTGGAATCTTGCGGCTGGATTGTAGATCTAGAGCTATAGCAAGTGGCTCCTGCGGCTCCTGCGCGCGTCACCCTCCTCTGCAGGGCCTGATTAGACCCATCCTAACCCAAAAGCGCACTTGGCCAGGCCACACGTCAGATCTGGAGACTGAGCGGGGGCGCCGGGCATCACTCACGCTCAGCGACACAGTGTGGGTGGAAGGATGTGGGGAGACGTCCCTCACGACTCGGCCACGTAGGCACAGCCCTCCATACTGGCCAGGCATATTCACCATTCACGTGCCCCACCAAGTCCTCCTCAAGAGTTTGGCGGGGGCTGCTCAAATGCAAATTTGGAGACTGGACAGAAGCTTTGAAGTCGTGACTATTTGCTGTCAAAGTGATCTGTGGACCGCAGAGCTAGACATGAATCTAAATAGGTGCAGTGGGTTTCACGACTCCATTGAGGCCAAGGCTGCCCTCCACATTTATCCATTCCCTTGTTGAAATCTGGAGTCTGTTTCTGAAGAAGAGTAGGGTTTGGGGGAATATTCCGGTATTGTCGTCCCTTCTCGCTCCCAGAGCCGCCTTTTGCCAGAGTACCCCAGAGTCTCCCTCAGTCCCCTACTCCTCCTCTGAGACCTTCCCCGTGCAATGACAGGCTGTGGAGGGGTTAGTAACCTCTTCGGGGTTCAAAATAGACCTTTTGACCTTAGCTTTCAGAGGGTTGGAATAGTTCTTGAAAGGCCGTTAGCAAACTTAAATGCGATAATTTCATGGAAGCCTTGCAGATGGCCCAGCAGTGAGAGCTCAGTTAAACGTCAATAAAAGGCTGCCTGGGACCCGAAAGGCACCGAAAGGACAGGGCTCCCTGGCTATGTACATACTCACCCCATCCTGCACCACCTCCACCCCCAAATAGTGCAGACCCTGGATCCAGGTGGCTGTCCTGGGCGAATCAGGCTCACAGAGACAGCTACCACTTTTGGAGTCTTGGAAGGGTGAGGGAGGAGACCAGAGCTGGCTCAGCAATGCCCGCAGCGCCCACCACAATCTGCCTCCGCAGCCTGCGCCCTCGGCCGCAGCGGCTTTGTCCTGGCTCCGCTGGGAGAAGGCCCAGTCGAGTGCGACGGCGCGGACCCGGAGGCAGTGGGTCCCCGCTGAGCTCAGCACGGCGCTTTCCAAGCTTCGCGTTAGGGCGGCCACGGTTCCCTAGCTATGCTGTCAAGACAAGGGAGAAGGAGGCACATTGCTTCTAGTCTCCTGAAGACATTTTTGTGAAGGGCTTTCCCCTTCCGTGATTGTAGTTGTTGCCTAGTACCCTAGGTAAAGTCCATAGTTCACCTTTACATAACCTTGGCCACCCTAGTCCCCAGCGCCCGCTCCTTTTAGGGTTGGCAGTCTTATGGTTTCCCAGAGGACCGGATCTGCCCTGGGTTGCTGGAGTTCCTGGTTTAGGATAAAACTGCGCTTTCCAATCAGGCTTGATTTTAAAGGATTTGGTTGGTTTTGGTTTTTTATTTTTGTTTGTTTTTTTTTTTGTTTAAAGGACTATGGAGAAAGGATGGGGTTGTAAATGGCTGAAGGACTAAGTCGGTGCTTTAAAAAAATCTTATTATTATTATTATTTTCCCTAGAAGAGGCTTAAAAAATTGAATGAGAAACAGCAGTTGTACCCAGGAACAGCAAAGACAAAACAAGGATGCAAAAAACTAGATTTTCTTGTTTAAACGAAAACTAGGGATTCTTCCCAGACTGGCTTCCCGGAAAGGTTGGGGTGTGGGGATCTAGACGCCACACACGGACCAGGTTGGTGTACCCTCACCAAATGCAGGACCCTAGCCTGAAACAGGCGTTGTAGACCTGGCTGGATAGATAGGCCCACCATTATTTTGAAGAGTGTTGTTCTGGATTCTGACAGATTCAGGGAGGCCTAAAGAGAATTTGGTGGAAGAGGAAGAGGACCGATTTAACCCCCTCTCACTACAGCCCAATTCACTTGGTTGTAGGCTGTGCCTCGCCTTGGAGTCTTGGACGCAGTGGGACGTGTCTCTCCCACGTTTCCCTTAATTAGGAGGAGGGGAACTTTTCTTGTTCCCTCCCACTGGCTTTGGTTTAGTGATCAGACCCACATGAGTCACGCCAAATTCGCAGCCCCCTCCCGCCGTAGTGACAACAGGGCTGTTGTCCCTTTAAAAACCGAATCCAGAGGGGTAATGATTTATCAAACGTGTATTATCAGGAAGGTGTCAAACGAAGGGCACCTTGCTTCCCACTGACGCAAACCCGGCCTTTTCGGGGAGATATAGAAAGCGCCTCTTGTTCCCGGGCCAAGCCTAGTCGAGTAGGAGGTTTTACCCTACGTTTCAATCTGTTGTTCGCATCAGATAAGGTGAGTGCTTGCTTTTATTCTCTTAAGAGGGAAGGTGTATGTGGGGATCCGGTTGGCAGGTTCGTTTAGGGCACTTCTTTTGGGAAATATCTGTGCAATAGTTGAGAGGCAGAGAACCATTTTTGAAGATTGTAGCCCGGGTATTCTGTTCGTACTTGAGAGCCTTGCCTGAGGGCACAGAGAGGTTCCCTTAGTCTGAGGGGCTTGAGAAGTCTGTAGCTCCTAAACCTGGTCCCAGGCACTTTCCCTGGTAATGCACCCGCGAGTGGCTCTGGCTCCTAGGAACTATTGAGAATGCCGGCTGGAGTCCAGGGATTTGGATTTCTACGGTTAAGCTCAGTTTGTGCGTTGGTGAAGCCTGCTAGAGGGGAGGCTTTTGGTTGAGGAGAAGGTAACTTGATTAGTTTTACAGTGAACTAATTATTTCTCCTAACATGGAACTCTGGAAGGCAACACTAGCTTGAGGAAGCCAAAGGGAAACCCAGTGCTGGCAAGTCTTTATGTTTAAAAAATCAACGGCGGGGGCAGGGGGGGGGAGCTAATGAAAATTATTGGTGAGTTTTGTTCTCAGTCAAGATCAGGGAAAAGAAGGCTATTAGGTTCCTGGAAATGGACAGAAAAACAGAAGTACTTGGCAAGATCCCTTACATTTCTCGGGGTCTGGAATCAAGTGTAGATTGTGTAAGGGTCAAAGCCTTTACTACCTGGTGTATCTGTTCATTGTTTCAGTGGTGGGCCGTTTGTTGTTGGTAATATTTTGCTCAAAACCCTTTATCCTTGGCTTTGCTACCTGGGCTACCAAGGTAGGTTAGGAGTACTGGAGTTTGAAATTACCCATGTGAAATTCCAGCCCTGGTCTAGGTCAGAGCATTGGTTTGCGATCACAGCTTGTCTGTGGGAGAAAGAAGAAAAAAAAAAAAAGGCAATGTGCATTGTTGAATGACAAAGGAAATGGGGCAGAAAATTAAAGAATCTTTCCACAATGGTGAAGGGGATGTGGTACCCATAGCCTTAATTTGAAATCCACAGAGGGCAGGGAGCTCCTGTCTGTAGGGTTATTTCTACACTGCCCGCCTCTTTTCCCCTTCCCAAACCACCCGTGCTTCGTTCTCAGTTCATCCTCCACCTTGGGAGGAGGGAATATTAACATCTTCATGTCCCAGGGTTACAGACAGCACTGACGAGTTGAGATTCCTTTTGCTGCCCTGTATATTTTGTGTCTGGACCCAGAAGGAGTGCATCTGTTTACGCTGAAGCATATATTTTATTTTTAATGCTGCCGTGACCTTTTTTTGTTTTGCACGAACTTGACGTTGTATTTGCAGGATTGCAGTGCTACCAAGGAAATGAATATGCAACCAACCAACAGCCTGGAGGCAGCAGTGCCAGGCCACCGGGATAGCCCGCGTGCACCGGGGACCAGCCCTGAGCAGGACCTGCCTGCCTCCGCCGCTGCCGGGGCTACCGCCGCGCCGCCACGTGTGCCTAGGTCCGCTTCCACCGGCGCCCAAACTTTCCAGTCCGCGGATTCGAGAGCCTGCGAGGCCCAGCAGCTCGGAGTAGGGTTTTGTAAACTCAACAGCTCCCAGGCACAGGCGACCTCCGGGGCTCTCCCGGACTTAAGCGAAGGGCACAGCACACAGGCCAACCCCCCTTCCGGGGCCACTGGGGCCGGCAACGCGCTGCACTGCAAGATCCCAGCTCTGCGTGGCCCGGAGGAGGACGTGAACGTGAGTGTGGGCAAGGGCACGCTGGAGCACAACAATACCCCAGCAGTGGGCTGGGTAAACATGAGCCAGAGCACAGTGGTGTTGGGTACCGATGGCATCGCGTCGGTGATTCCAGGCAGCGTGGCCACCACTGCCATACCGGTAAGCAAGTCACAAGCAGCTGTGCTGCCTGCTGCTCTCCAACCGCGCGAAGGGAGCTGGGCCCTGGCGGGTGCACGTATGCTAATGGGGAAACGGGTTGGCAATGCCAGGTGGTGGATGCTGGAGGCAGCTTTGGGGCTTCGGAAGCTCGCATTGCTGGAGGTGGGGATCAGTTAAGGGTTGGGGTGTTCGTGTGTGTGCAGCGACTGTGCCAACAAGGTTCGGACTTGCCCTTCCCAGCCTCAGCGGTAGAACCGGTGCAAATCCGTTAAATAAAAGCAGATAGATTCTGTATCTTGCAGCAGACGCGAGTCTCCATCCTGTCAGTGTCTGAGTCCTTTTCTTCCTTCAAAAATAAAAACTCCGATTCAAAAAGAAGCACGGAGACAAGCCTGGGGTGGTATGGGATGTGGACAGAGCTGATTCTGAGGGCTTTTCCGGTGAGCCAAACTTACTACCTGTGAACTCTTTTAATGAGAGGCTGCTGAACTTTATTAAGCATCGGGGTCTCTTAAGCTGGGCCCTTCCAAATCTCAGTATCTACTTTAAAATTTTCCCCTAACACAGACCCTCTCATTGCATAAGGTTCAGTTCAGGCTCTTCCCATTTGGATTTACTCCTTAACCAGAGATAGGAAAAAACCCTACAGAGTGAACCCCAATCTCTGCACCAGTGATAGAGGCAATCTTCCCTCTCTATAGGCTTTTGTTTGTTTCCATTGCACCTCAGAGATTTCTCTTCCTTCTCTGATTTCCTCTTTTCCCTCATGCTATTTCAGGGATTCGAGCTCTCTTTTTTGCATGGCCTGCCATGCTTCCCTTCAACCTTAGACTCGTGGGCTAGGAGCGCAGACTGAGAGTGAGCCAGATCACATCAGTACCTGTAGGGTTTACAGAGCTTTCTCTCCCTGATCACCTGCACCTCA
>JAQHUG010000483.1:1005817-1036425 GCA_028555095.1 Dicrostonyx torquatus | reverse complement strand
GAGGGCTTATGCCAAGCTGTCACAGAGCGGTTTAAGCCATGCCCGGCTTAGGCCACAGCTGGTAGCCTAGCCCGGGGAGAGGGGAGTGGTTCTAAAACCAAACGTTGGGGTGCCAGATAAAGACGTAAAACAATTCTACACCAGTTTGATTAAAAAGGAGTTATTTATTGGGGGGATAAAACTTATAGATCAATGTCCCAAGCACAGTCCTCTGGTCGCAAACAGGAAACAGAGTCTAGCAGTCAGATCGGGAGCTGAAAGCAAGAGAGCAAGTGAAGCGCTGCCACCGCTTTTTAAAATGAAACCATGCCCCAATGGGCTGATATCTTAAAAGCCATTGGCTGAAGGAAAAGAAGCTCCCGCAGCATTTATTAGTTATATTGTCTTCTAATATCAAAAAATCTAGAAGTTAGAAGTTAAGGAACATTTACAAAAACATTTTTATGGTCAGACAATTTTGAAGAATTAAGCAAGTTATTATAAGACATTAATTAATATTAAAATGTAATTAAATTCTAGGTTGTGCATCTATTCAAATGTACCACATTGTTTCAGCAAACTATGCTAACCTGTAGTAAACATAAGTTGGCGAATTATGACTTTCTATCCATTGCTGCTGCAAAATGCTTTAATGAATCCTCCTAATCAAGATATTTTGAATCCCCATCTTTCTAGTGAATTAAATAACCTTTGTTACAGATAATTCAGCTCAATCACATGACTTTTTTCACTCACAAAATTATATATAAATTATAAAATTAATCTTATAAAATATTATTTCCAAAATATGTAATATAACCTATGCCTTTGATAAGTTATAAAGAAGTTAATTTTCTTAAGTGATTTGTTGTAATAATTTCAAGGACTCAGTAGTTCACCTAAATATCTGTAATGAAAACATGTTATGAACTATCAGAAAAGAACTCTACAGACATTGAACTTTTATTTGCTTCCACATTAAAACATTTTCTAAAATAATATACAAATAGTGTTTTACTGGATATTGACCTTACAAACAAAATGTGGTTAATTTTGGATGGACACCTTCCTTGTAAATTTTCATACACTATTCATACAGTGGACAGTATCTACCTCAAGATCCAGCTGTTCCACTCTTTGACATATACAAACAATGTTTTATTCATATTTTAGGGACACTTACCATATCCAATTATGCTCTATTCATAATAGCCAGTAACTGGAAACCACCTAGATGTTCTCCAGTGGATGGATGAATAAAGAATTGTGGTGCATTTACACAATTGAATATTACTCTGTTATTAAAATATAAAATAATAAATTTTTAAGTAAATGGATGGAACTAGAAAAAGTTTATCCTGAGTGAGAATCTGGTCAGGCAAGAAAGACAACTGTGTTATGTATTGTTTATCTATCTAACTATTATGTCAAAGATTAAGCAAGATGCACTCTATAGAAACCCAATGTTTAAGTATAGAGTAAGAATTGGTTGTGTGAGAGACAGACTGCACTAGTAAGTGGAAATGAATGGACACCAGAGGGCAAGAGCTGAAATGAGAGCATCAAATTGGGAGGGGGCGGAGAGAGAGACAAAGCAGGGAATACTTGGAGGGGAAGCTAAAATAAAGGGCCACTTGGAGGGTAGAATGGAAACCAAATACAGTGAAGCTTCATAAATTCTATAATACATGAATGCAATCTAAATGATATGGCCAAATAGTGGGAGAGACAAAGTCACAACTTTCATCATCAAATGAAGTTTCAGTTGCAGGAATGGGTTACATCTAATTGAGTTGGCCACAGTAGTTCCGTAGGAATCCCCCCAAACCTAGGCTGTTACAAAGGCTATATATTGCTCTCTACAAACTGACCTTACAGCCATATTGCTGAATACCACACCTACATAGCTGATTAAACATTAAGAAGTTGAGCTGGTAACTTTACCCCTACTAACTATTGCTCATGGTACTGAAAGGTACTTCACACACTGCCAAAGGAGAAACATAAATACCAAGAAAGCTATAAACTCTGTGATCTACAATGGTGTGCTGTCTGCAAGACATGTTCTTGGTACCAGAAAGTACTCTGCACCATATTAAAGGAAAAACAAGCATCCACACAGCTACAAATATTTCCATCTACAATGGTGACCTCACTGCAAGTTATGCTGATGCAGTAGTTGCACAAACATGTGGGAGTAATCAACAGACGTCCGGTTTAACTTAACGATACTCAAATAGATGAAATGCATCCCTGATGATGCTTTAGTGACTAAGAACCTGAGACAGTGTAGCCCAGGACCTAGAGGATTACCAAAGAGTACTATTCTACAAAGGCACAGGACAATAAAAATGATTCCCAATGACATACTGCTATTCTCACTTATACTCAAGTATACCACTATTGCTCATCCATCAGCAGAGAGGTTTTCCCCTAAGGATATATGAGCAATCATAGAGACTCACAGACAGTATGCNTGGTAACTTTACCCCTACTAACTATTGCTCATGGTACTGAAAGGTACTTCACACACTGCCAAAGGAGAAACATAAATACCAAGAAAGCTATAAACTCTGTGATCTACAATGGTGTGCTGTCTGCAAGACATGTTCTTGGTACCAGAAAGTACTCTGCACCATATTAAAGGAAAAACAAGCATCCACACAGCTACAAATATTTCCATCTACAATGGTGACCTCACTGCAAGTTATGCTGATGCAGTAGTTGCACAAACATGTGGGAGTAATCAACAGACGTCCGGTTTAACTTAAGGATACTCAAATAGATGAAATGCATCCCTGATGATGCTTTAGTGACTAAGAACCTGAGACAGTGTAGCCCAGGACCTAGAGGATTACCAAAGAGTACTATTCTACAAAGGCACAGGACAATAAAAATGATTCCCAATGACATACTGCTATTCTCACTTATACTCAAGTATACCACTATTGCTCATCCATCAGCAGAGAGGTTTTCCCCTAAGGATATATGAGCAATCATAGAGACTCACAGACAGTATGCCGAGAATGAAAGACCTTGAAACATACTCAACCCAAGATGGAATGTCTTCCTCAATAGCATAGGGGGTCACAGAACCCTTAAGAGGAGAAAGCAGAAAGAATGTCAGAAGCAGAGGTGATAGAAGACATAAGGAAGTAAGGCCTTCTAAGCCTACTAGGATGGACAGACACACATGTGAACTCCTAGACACTAAAGCAGCATGAACACGCTCTGCCAACATCTGCACCAGATGGGGCCCTAGGGATGGAAGAAGTGATCACATGACTCCACACCTTACCCAGAAGCTATCTCCAGTTGGTAACTACTTGCAAATGAAATAATTATTTTTCTCCAAGAAAGCCTCACATGTTATATACACTATCTTTAAAGGAAGGTCCTATGCTCAACAATAGAAGGTAAATACCAAAAGGACTCAATGGTGTCTTTGGAGGTTCTTTGTGTCATCAGAGCTTTTTATTTTGTGTCAGGTGGTTGCCTAAAAGCTGCCTCTCCGTTACTCTGTGAAAGAACAAAAAGTCAAAATTAGGAAAATGGACTATAATCGAAAAACAGAACAAGAGAAAATGAGAAAATTTCAAAGATATTTAGAAGAATTTGAAAAATTAATAGAAAAAAAGAGGATGTACCAGAAAAAAATATTATTGAACCTGAACATAGATTCAACCACTTGTCATTATGGGAGTGGAATTCGTGTCTCCATTCAGAAGGTAAGCTAATTTCAGTGGAGCCACACCCATGCCATCTCAACAACTTGTCTGCCTAAACAAGACCTGAACAAGAATGACTGAAGCACAATTAATAAAACCCAGAGACAGAAATTGGAGTCCGTCCTGAAGATATGAAAAGCAAAGCAGTCAGTCACTGACTCTTACTTCTACCTTAGTCCGAAATGGTGATCACACCTCCTGGAAACCTCAGAATGAGATTATGTCAAAGTGTTGTCTCCTCCTGTTTTATAATCTTCCGTATGGCTAGGATTAAAGACATGTACTGTCTGGTTTTAATGGCAAACTAATGTGGCTACTGTAATTAAATGTGTGTGTCACCATTGCTGGGTCTATAAGGCTGACCAATGAAGCTGTTTTACTCTCTGATCTTCAGGCAAACTTTATTTATTAAAATACAAATACAATGACACTACAGATGATCCCAATAAGGGATATGTGGAAAGCTCAGGAGACTTCAAACATAGGCAAAGAACTACAGGGAACCAAGGAATGCTAAGAGTAGAAGGAACAGTCTTCCTCAGGGAAGAACATGCCAATTGGTTATCTCATACAATATGGTTAACTGAAAAAAACATATATATATATGTATATACATATATATATGTGCATATGTGTATTCATATATGTATATATATATAAAGTTATAAGTATTGAAAAGGCTTATTTATATTATCTATTAAGTATATATATAAACAAAAATATACAAAAAAACAAAGGCTAAGGTTATAAATTTGAAAGAAAGAGCAAGAGGTGGTACATCAGAGGGCTTGGAGGGAGGAAAAAGAAGAGAGAAATTAAGTAATTATATTATGATCTAACAATATATATACTTTTATCCTACCATCATATATATATTAAATATGTAGATAATAAAAGCTTTTATAAATATTTACATATACATATATGAAAAATTTTATATACACATATAATATATATGTGTATATAAAATTGATGGGAGAATAAAAGGTTAGTGAAGCAACATTGTTGAAAGTAAACTGGCATCAGGACAAACCACAACCAGAGGACCCTCACATACAGCTTAGATTTGGATGATTTGTAAAGGCCTCTTTGGTTTGATTGTTAATTTCTTTCTCTTGATTTAGAAAGCTTCTATGATTTTAATGAATGGTTTCTCTATTTCCCTATCTCTCCACAGATTCTTCTTTTGCCACAGTTTTCTTTCTATAGGTCTATGGAATTTTTTCTAAAAAGGATCCTATTATCTAGCATCATATAAATCAAACAATATCAATACTTTAAAATTACTTATTGTATTTCATCAGATCATTGTATAATAAAAGTAAAAAATAACAAAATCCATACAAGTCAACAGTTGGAATATTTAGAGGCAGAGTTTCTCTGTGTAACAGCTCTGACTGTTCTGGAGCTTGCTTTGCAGACCAGGTTGGCCTTGAACTCACAGAGATCCACCTGCCTCTCCCTCCTCAGTGCTGACTAAGAGATGTATAAATAATCTTTGACACATGTACACACTATAATTCCATTCAGTTGTAAAGGAAACAATACCAAAGCATTCAGAGGAAAACTGAATGGAGCTTCAATTCATTATGTAATGATGAGTATATCAGATTCAGGGTATCAATAATGTCACATTTTCCTTATATGGAAAATATGGATTTATAGTTTGTCAGTGTATTTATATGTACACACATACATGTATATCTGTACTTCATGAAAGTGAGAAAGAAGTTATGGGAGAGCACAAAAATATCTTTAGGAAACAGAGTTAAAAGAGAGTAATGGAATTCAAGTGACAGGAAAGCAAAAAGGGATCTGCTAAATGAAAACAGAGCAGGGCAGGTATGAGAAGGCATTCTGGAAGATGCAAGTGTTATGAGCAGCATGATGATAAATATGAATGAAAATTTCACACAGAAGCCACATTATGCTATTTACTTAAGTAAATAATTTAGTTTAAAAACTTATCTAAGGTATGATGATGCATACTCTTAATACCAGCACACCACGCAGAGGCAGGCGGAGCTCTGTCAGTTAAAGGACAGGTGTTCTACATAGAAACATCCACCCAGCCAGGCTACACAGTAAGACCTGCCTCATTGGAGTGTGGATTTGATGTTCAGCACAAGTGAGGGAAACAGAACTAAGTTGTTTTTCCTTAAGCATCAGATTTGTAGATAACTCCTAGTCGTCTGGGCATATTTTGGGATACTCACCTAACTTGATAAAACATATTTTACTTTGAGGCTTTCTACCTTAATTTTTTAAAATATAAATTCTACAAAATCTTAAGAAAGATTACAAAAATCCTGAAAGTCTTAAAATTCCTAATGGAGTTATTAAATAGTGTAAAAGGGTAGCAATGAGTTGACAGCTCCCTTTCCCACATATTTAGGGACAACACACATTTGTTTATAACCTGTTACTTCTCAATTCTATTGCATTTTATTGTTTGGAGTTAAACTTACACATTCTAAAAATATCAGCTAAGGGAGAATGGCCATGAAGCTCTTGGCTATTTAAAAATATTACAAATTAATGCCTTCTAGCTAAAATAAGAATTACAATAATGAGAAAATGGGCTATCGAAGAACTAATTCTCACGAATTGCAAGAGTATTTGAAATGAAATACTTTGCTTTTGAAGAAATTGAATGGTTCTCCCCAGTTCTTCCCTTCTCCCTCCCCCCTCCCTTTTGCCCACCCCCACCCCCACCCCTACCCCCACCTCCATCCCCCTCCCCCCTCCCATGCTTCCAATTTTTGCTTGGCAATCTTGGGTGGAGATGGAGGAAGGGTGTATATTGGAGAACGGAATAAGATATTTACATTAAGGGATTCATTTTAGGATTTGCAAGAGACTTGTCTCTAGAGGGGATCCCAGGGGTCCACAGGGATGTCCCCACCTAGGTACTAAGGCAGCAGAGGAGAGGGTGCCTGAACTGGCATTGTCACATAGGTACATTGATGAATATCTTGATCATCACTATAGAAATTTCACCCGATAGATGGAGAAAGAGTCAGAGACCCACATCCACATCAGAACAAAGTACTGGGATCCCAAGGTGCAGTCGAAGAGCAGAAGGTGGGAGAAGATGAGCAAGGAAGTCAGGACGGCGAGGGACTGGCCCATCAACTGAGACATGATGCTTGATCTATTGGGAACTCGTCAAATCCAGCTGGACCAGGGTTGAATGAGCATATTACCAAATCGGAATCTCTGAATGTGGCTGCCAACGGGGACTGACTGAGAAACCAATAATAATGGCACGGGGACATATCTCTTCTGCATGTATTGGCTTTTTTTTTTTTTTTTGAGAACCTAGTCTATATGGATGCACACCTTCCTAGGTCTGGATGGAGGGGGGAGGGCCTTGGGGCCTTGGGCTTCCCACAGGGCAGGATACCCTTCCCCCTCTTTAGGAAGCAGGGCCAGGAGGTGGGGTAGTGGGGGAGCGGGAGGGCCGGGGACAAGGGGAGTCATTGTAAATCTCTCTTTTAACAATAAAAAAAAGAAACTGAATGGAATCACATTCAACTCTGGTGAATGTAGAAGATCTCAAAGGAGTTTTACACTGACAGAGATTACTAAGATGTTGGCTTCCAACACCAGAAACTCAGGAATTGACTCTTTGGGAAGACAATATGTAACATTCCACAAAGGCCAATGCATTTTACTTCAAGAATGCCTTTTTAAATAATTTATATTTATTTTATGTGCATTGTAATTTTGCCTCCATATGTATCTTTGTGAGGGTGTCTGATCTCCTGAAACTGGAGTTGCAGACAGTTATGAGTTGCCATGTGGGAGCATTGAATGAAAACTTCTTATAGAGCAGGCTGGTGTGCTGTTAACTACTTTCTCATGTCTCCAGGTCTAAAGATAGTTTCACTTATTTCTTTTCTTTTCTTTGTTTTTTTCTTTGAATTGGGGTTTTTCTGTGTAACAGTCCTGGCTGTCCAGGAACTCACTCTATATACCAGCCTGACCTTGATCTCACAGAGATCCTTCTGCCTCTGCCTCCCAAGTGCTGGTGTTAAAAGTGTGCACCACCACGTCTTTTCTTGATCATTGTATAGTCAGTTCGATCATATCACTTGTGAAACCTAACAGCATCTGCACAAAGGCACCCAGTTTGTTGGTGACTTGTAGATAGCCACAGACAAAGCAGCAGAGCTCCTTTTTTTTTGTCACGTTACTCTTCATGTAAAGGTTTGTCTTGAAAATGGAAAATTTGTAGTAAAAAGAAATAATATAGAGATATAGTAAATGTATGTGCAAGACACACAATAAATTAATCCTTTTCTAAATATCTAATATTACACACTTATTTCTTTGACATTATAATTTGAATTTGTCATGATGAGAAAATGAAGTTGCGGATGCATAAAGTGACTGTTAAATGAAAGTCAGTCAGTGGTTAACTTCCTTTTTTTAAATTTTGGTTTTGTTTCATTGGTGTTTTTCCTGTATGTATGTCTATGCGAGGGTGTTGGATCCTGGAGTTATTGACAGTTGTGAGCCGCCATGTGGACGCTGGGAATTGAAACAAGTTTCCCTGGAAGAGTAGTCAATGTTTCTAACCACTGAGCCATCTCTCCGGTCTCAGTGGTTAGCTTTCTTAACTTCTAACTTTTATTGTAATTACTCAAGGATATAAGTTACATGCTTGTGTAATTTTGTGTATAGTAATTACTACCTGGTAATTAAGTAAATATATTTTAAATTAATTTATATTTAACTATGTGTGTATTTGTGCATGAAAGTGTCATTTGTCTAATCTCTCTGATATTCAGATTCTTCTGTTTAGCTAATAACTGTATTTGTAAGATTGTCTTATTGTATCTCTGAGGCTGATTGTAAAACACAAATAAGCTATAAATTACTGAGCATAGTACCATGTTGTGATGCCCAAATAATTCAATAACAGTGGTGTCTTCACTGTTGTGGATAATATTTGTAACATAATGAAAGATGGTAGGCATGTTGACACACAGGTTTGTATAAAAACCACTCTGGTGAATCAACAGATAGGATAGAGTTTCATTTTAATAAAATTGCAGGAAACAAAGTTTTGTTTCTGTTTTGAGGTCATTACTGTCATTTAATAGTTCCCCCAAAGTGGTTGACACTTATTTAAGACCCATGAACTATAGAACTATATGCAACAGACACTTAAGTCACTCTCTAAGGATATGGACACCCATACTTATGAGCACTAAGACAAGTGGAAAGAAAACTAGATTCCTCTGCTTCTCTCAGAGTCTACCAGCTCAAAGTCGATGAAACTGGGCTCAGGGAAACCTTTCTGCTTGTGTAAGTGGTGTGCTTTTTCCTTCTGAGTCACTCTTCCTATCCTCGACTTTTCCTTTTTCTCTGGAGCAAAATGTATGGAGTCACATATAGAACTACAAATCCAAGTTCTACCTTCTAGGCAGATACTTTTGGACATTGGAAACAAAATTAACTGGGAATATTTTAAACAGTAGGGAATGAACATTGTTTACATTTGGCTGTAAGTCCAAACAGTAGTTTGAATAAGTGCTGAAGGGATTAAAAGATTTGTCATGTTTTGAAGTCTCAAAACTGCTCTTTACACTTTTCTTCTTTTAAAAAAATTATTAGCAGTGTTTGTGTGTGTGTGTGTGTGTGTGTGTGTCTATGGTGTTTCACATGTGAAACATGTACATGCAGTGCTCACAAAAGACAGAAGAGGGTATTGGTTCCCCTGGAATTAGAGTTACAAATTGCTGTGTGTTTACATATGGTTGCTGGGATTCAAACCCAGGTCTTCTGGAAGAGCATCAAGTCATCTTAACTTCTAAGTCATCTCTCCAGTCTTGTTTTTCATACTTCGATCTGATGCCTTCAGTATATGGTTGAAATCCATTCATCCACATGAGATGATGCCCCTCAATATCCTATTCTACATCAAAATATAGAAGAACATTGGAAGGGTATTTTCTTATATGTCAACTTTAATGTAAAGAAATCTAACCTGGAAGTATCTAGATGTACACACACTTTTAAATAATTTGGTAATTGTAACGCATAAATAAACAAACACTATACAACTGACCTTAGCAATTTTCTATTTGTGAATGACCAAGTAAGTGGAAAGGATGATCTAGAATATTTTAGTATTCCAACAGCAACTGAAAAACTAAGCATTTCTTAAAGACTTAGGATAGCACTCAATTGGAATTACTACAGATACATAATTATACACATGAGAAGCTATAGTAAAATAATAAATATGTTCAGGGTTTTAAGAATGTATCATTCACATAAAATTATAGTTTCCATAGAAACAATGCATGGGAAAAAGCATATTAGTTGTAAAAGGTGTAAAGGTGGAACTTATTTTAAAATATTTCTTTATGTTTATCAATCAATACATTACAGATCTTTGCTAAAGTTTTACTCAAAAATGAATAGTTTCATAAATAAAATCATATGACTGGAAAAAACATTTTATGTTATTGTCACAAAAGAAACATTGGTTTCTTTGCCATTTCTGAATCAGTTTCTTTAGTGGGTGTTTAGGAATGGGTTTGTTATCTCAGAGTCTTTTTATGACAAATACAAAGAATGAAAAAAATTGCTTACTAATTACTAATACTATCCTAACATTAAAAAAAATAGCAGTATCATCAGAAAGTCTTGGGTATTAAGTAAGATTTAGTTTATACATAACTCATTCCATAAATTCAGGATTTTCTCTTTTTTTCTTTGATTTTTTTTATTTTTTTTAACTTTTTATATTATTATTGTTAAAAGAAAAATTTACATTTACTCCCCTTGTTCCCGGCCCTCCCGCTCCCCCACTACCCCACCACCCTCCCCTTGCTTCCTTAAGATGGGGCAGGATACCCTGCCCTATGGGAAGCCCAAGGCCCTCCTCCCTCCATCTCGGTCTAGGAAGATGTGCATCCATATAGAATAAGTTCCCAAAAAGCCAATACATGCAGAAGAGCTAGGTCCCGGTGCCATTATCATTGGTTTCTCAGTCAGTCCCATTCCTAGGGTCCAGTAAGGTCATATGCTCATTCAGTGTTGGTCCAGCTGGATTCGATGAGCTCCCAATAGATCGAGCACACTGTCTCTGTTGGTGGGCCAGTCCCTCACGGTCCTGACTTCCTTGCTCATCTTCTCCCTCCTTCTGCTCTTCCACTGGACCTTGGTAGCTCAGTCCCTTGCTCTGATGTGACTGTGGGTCTCTGGCTCTATCTCCATCCATCAAGCGAAATTTCTATAGTGACGATTAAGATATTCAACAAAGTAACTATGGGGCAAGTTCAGTTCAGGCACCTACTCCTCTGCTGCCCAGGTACCTAGCTGGGAGATCCCTGTGAATACCTGGGATCCCCTCTAGAGACAAGTCTCTTGCAAATCTTAGAATGACTCCTGCTATCAGATATCTTATTCCCTTCTCCAATATCCACCCTTCCTCGATCTCCACCCTCCCACAACCCCAGGCTCTCCCGGGTTCTTCCTTTCTCCCTTCTACCCCTCCCTTTCACCTACCCCCTCCCCCAATCCCTACATCCACCCCCATCCCCACTCCCATGCTTCCAACTTTTGTCTGACGATATTGTTTTCTATCTGTCATATAATACACATACACAAAAAGACTCCTCTACGTATAATACAGTTTTCATGCAAATGTCTACAGTGAAGTTGCCCTTGCTAGCTTTGTTACATTTGATGTGAGGTGTTTTCACAGGCTTGTGTATTTGACCACTTGGTTCAGTTGGTGGTACTGTTTATGAAACTCTTGGAAGTTCATGAGTACAAAGCCTGGCTGGAATTAATTGGATTTTAGCGATGATCATCAAGGCTAGAGTTGGTCCTATGCAATCTCTGCTCTTTAACTTCCCAGCTGGGAAGAAGCTGTGACACTTTCACTGCCACATACTCCACAGCAGCGCCCTGCCTTCTCAGCATGGTCAGCCGGACTCCTGGAAACTTGACTGAAATATACCTTGAAGAGATATTCTGTCACAGCAGTGAGCCAAGGAACTAATGCAGCTGGAGAAGACTTCTAAGAATCACTGCATACAAGAAAAGATAGAAAGAATGGAAATCGGTTATCTGGTACGACAAAACTGATTATATGAACAACGGAAGCAAAACTGAAGCTTTCATGAAGATATAAAGAATTACCATAACAGGTTATGGATTTCTTCTGTGACATACACGGGATGAATGTATATGGCCCAGCAAAGACACATGTTTCAAATAGTTTCAGGCTACATTGGTGGCAAAACTTCAGTCCTTAAGTTATTAAAGTTGAGGCAGAAGAATAATGATTTCCAAGCAAGCATTAGCTAATGATTGAAAAAAAAAAAACCTAAAACGAAGGAATATCCTGGATTTCAGAATATCAAAAAGTAAATTTAATGTCTATTAGAGAGATGATGAAGAGGGCAACATTAAGGCAGCCTGACATTTTAAATCTACATGGGCCAACTGTGATTCATAAAAATGCATCAAATGAGGAGTTAATTTTCTGCAGGGTTTGGTGGGGGAAGAGACATAGCCTCTTCAGATACAGTAATTTGGATGGAGAAAGGAATCTAGTTGAAGAATGTTTAGTTTTTGAGAAATAGAAATAAATTCAGAGGCTTATGAGGTGATCTATTGTTTACTTATGTAGTTGTGCCTGTGATAATAAATAAGATTATTATCCAGTAGATTTTCAGGAAACAAGAGATACTCTGAACTGAAACAGACAGAGAAGAAAGATGCAAGAAAGAAAGCAAACGAGTCCCGAGTTAGTCCACTAACTCTGCCCCGTTATAAGCTCAACAGGGAATATGTTCTGGAAAGACTCAGCAAGGGTTAACTCTGAGTTGGGAATGTGCATGGACACCAGTGAGGGAGGCTCTGGCAGCTCTGGAGAGAGTCTGGACGGGTGACAGGGAAGAAGGTCATGGACATCATAGTCTGATTTTCACAGAGAGTGTATCAATCCCACACCACTTGTTAACTCGAGATATCACTTGTTGGGTGGGGACTCTATCAAATGTTCAGCAACCAGGAGCAAGTTCATTTCCATTCTCATTAGTCTGTTTTATTCCTTTATTTTAATAACACTTGAATCTGAGTTTTCCTCATTATAATAACGAAGGTAGTTAGATGATTTTAGTGCTATAGGTAAAATATATATTACTAGACCAAATCAAACACATGTCTAGACCAAATCAGCAATCCTCTGAATTAAAGCACATATATTTCCCTTCATCATAAGCCACGAGTTAAATCTTCACATTTTAGGAAGGGTAGCAGACCCTCAATGCTTTCATTGGATTCATTTTGAAGATTATTTTGTCTTTTTTTTTCTCATCTAAAAAGTGTCAGCCTCAGAGATGCTGGTCTTATTTCTAGTCACCCAGACCTGTCCAGTATGTTATTTTGACTTTTGTTTTATATGTCTGTTCTCATCATTTGCATAGCTAATGGTTTCTTCATCTCTTTAATTTTAAAAAAGTTTTTGCGAGGTATTGCATATATTTCCCTGTTCTCTTACTGTGACAGGTTAAGGGGCATTGTTCTTTACAATAGCTATGGCCTCATGGATGTGGCTCTCCTCGCAGTCTTCATGCTGTATAAACCACTTTACTTCAGAGCCTTATGCTCTTTAACGGCATGATAAATTCATATCATTTGACATACAGGGAATTTTTAAATATTTTTTGATAAAAACATATTGATTTATAAATATCACAGAGGCTGGACTATATTCCACAACTCTAAGAGACTGTGATTTGAAAGTGTCTTGACATTTGTAACATCAATAGGATTATATTTGGATATAAAATAGGTACAATAATGTACTTAGCTTTACAATTCTGATAATTGTGTTTTGTGAAAGATTTGAATAAATCAGAAAGTACTCTGCAGAATTAACCGAAATATTCAAGGGATAGATAACTAGAATCTTATGAGGGAAGGTAGAGGGATGCAGATTAGTTTATAGAAATGATGTTGAGTACGCCATGGCAACTATTTGAATGGATCTGCAAAAGTGGTGGTTAGGGCTTCTCTTTCATTTTCCATCATTCATTTCCAGAAGAGACAGAATAAGGAAAAAATTTAAAATATAGAAATAATTTAGACTAATATTATACAATGATTTTTATCTATGTATAGTTAAAAGCAAGCAAAATATTACATTTAGGCTAAACTTAAAATAAGATTAAAACCTTAAAACCAAGAAGTTTAGGGTGTGAGATGTTTACTGGTTCAAAAATATGCATAACACTAAAAACAAGAATTAAAATATATATTAACATACGTTGCTTGTCCCTTTTTTACTCAAATTATAAGTAGTTTATTTTGTGCACAACAGCAAAAACAATCAACAAATGAGCATATTATGGCCATATTCAGGGCACTTGTCTGAATTTAATTACCTACTATATAACAGGCAACCATTAACTCCACAGGCAATAAGTACCTAACAGGGATGATTAAAAAAGAAGAACAGTAATAAAAAGTAGATTATAAGCTGAAGTACAACACTATGCTTTTAAATTCAGTTTTTTTTTATTGTTTGCACAAGTATTTCACACTTTCAAACATATCAGCCTAGCTATATAATTATGTTTACTACCCATTACGACACAATTCTCTTCTCCTATGGCAATGGCTCTCAATCTGCATGTTGCAACCCCATTAGCAAACTTCTGTCTCTAAAAATATTTACATTGTGAAACATAACAGTAGAAAAAATATGGTCATGAAGTAGCAACAAATATAATTTTATGGTTGGGGATCATCACGACATGAGTCATTGTATTAAAGGATCGCAGCATTAGGAAGGTTGGGAATCACTATTCTATAGACTACGTGAAATATTAAGTTAAACTTCCATGTGATGTCATGAGATGAGCTTTTTCGTTTTGTGTCTGTCCACTTTCCCAGATTACCCCTATTTAATCTATGTTTCTCTTTATGTCTATGTAGGTGTATCTTTCCCCTCCGTTTTCTGCACTTCACTTTTTGGTGAAATGTTTTATAGATAATTTTATATGAGTAAATACTGTTATAAATTATTTTGAAGCAATAAGTGTGTGTCATTTGAATTTTAAATTATACAATTCTTTATTAAACTCACCAGTCCATTTGGTCTCAGTTTTTGTTAGACAGTAGCACAGAGAAACATATATACTTGTATTTGCATATCATGATTAAAAGAATAACATATGATCAGATCCCGTTTCCCAGAATAGATAACCAATTCTCTTTTTAAAGATGCAATAAAGAACACATAGGGATGTTCTTCACAACTGATAATGTTGTATTCACATAATAGGTGCTCCAAAGTAAAATTTAGGTGGAATTTTTTCACATAAAATTTTTAGAGCCAGCATTTGTGGCATAACTATGAACTTTACCAATTGAAGATATAGCAAGATAAAGAATCCTGATGGATTACCTAAAACCTGATGGATAGAGAGAACTTTAGTGTATATGTGTGAAGTGTCTTTGACAAAGACAGAATGTGACAAGTTAAATGTCTTCTCATCATCAGGATCCTCTATGAATTTGAGTGCCAGAGAAAAACAAAGGAACAGGACTTCCACAAACTGCATTATATTTCATGGGGACACTTTGATTATGGGCTACTGCTCATGTTTTCAGTATTTGAAATAATCATTTATTTTCCAGGTTCTGAAATATGTTTCTCTTTTTTGTCCACTTTGACTCTAATAGTTGTCACAGTGAAATAAATTTGGTGAAATTTAATCATTGGAGGCTGTCAATAGTGAGATGTCAGAAACCAGTAAGGGCAACACTTATGCACAAGCACCCAAGAGGCTAGGATGAGCTCTGGTTTCCTGTGATCTGCTTTTCCTGGGATCCTTGTCTGTTGACGTAGGACTTCCCTGTTTTCTGTCCTATATCAAAGTTTTTCATCTTTTCTGGTGTTCAGACTTTGCATTCCCACATGTTGCCCATCAGTTACTTAGTCTATTTCTGTTTTGGGCAGTATATATTCAGTAGGAAAGGCAATGAAAGCAAGGAAATACATAGCTTACAAAAGCCTGTAACACTTGACCTCAAAAGTTGAGTGATGTAAAATCAAACAATCCTCTAGATCCAGGCATTCATAGAAAACACCTAGTTAATGTACACAAATTTCACTAAATGTGAAAAGTAATATTTTACATCCCTATCAGAAAGGTAAAAAGTCTAACAGGTAGTCAGATCTACTGAGATAACACTATGAAGTTACTTAGACTCCTGATGAAGAAAGATTTACTTCCTCAATGCCTGTACATTAGTTATGGTATATAGGATTCAGAACTTATCAAGAGACAAAATATTCTAAATGGAAAACATACTTGCCTTTTACTTCAAAACATTTTTGATGAAATGTTGATCACTGGTTGCTCATGGATTCTCCTTTTATTCCAGAAGAGGAAATGGAAAGTAATGTGTGTTTGATTAGTTGTTGTCGATTTGATATGAACTAGGGTGACCTGAAAAGAGGCAGCATCTAGCTCGGGGGTGGTGGTGCATGCCTTTAGTTCCAGCACTCGGGAGGCAGAGGCAGGTGGATCTCTGTGAGTTGGAGGCCAGCCTGGTCTACAAGAACTAGTTCTGGGACAGGCTCCAAAGCTGGGGAGAAACCCTGCAATCCTGTCTAGAAAAACCAAAAACAAACAAATAATAAAAGAAGCACACCTGAAAGCACATAAATATTAAAAAAAAAGAAAGAAAGAAAGAAAGAAAAGAGGCAACATCAATTAAAGAATTGCCTCTAGGTCTATGGTTGTTATTCAGGTAATTTTCTTAAATGGTAATTGATGCAAGACTGACCAGTTCACTGAGGGCAGTGCTATCTCTAGGTAAATGAGCCTAGGTAGAAAACAATCAGAGCAAGCCAAAGGAACTAAGCCAGTAAGCAGTGTTCTTCCACGATCTCCACCTGAGCTCCTGTGTTCAGGTTCCTGCCTTAAAACCCTGCCTTGACTCAATGATGAACTGTTACCTGGAAGAATAGCATCAAATAATTGTCTCCTCAAGCTGCTTTTGGTCATAGTGTTTAGCACAGCAATAGAAATGCAAACTAGAAAATAGTATAGATGGGAGAAAGAGAAATTTGATTGTCAAACAGTAGATCCTTGAAGACTAATGACTGTAAATCAGAGTTTGGGCTTAGGAGTCTCCTGTCTAATGGTTTATTTTGTTGCCCAGATAATATAAGTACCAGGGATAGGACGAGGCATCTCTTTTATAGATATTTATAATACCTTTTCTGAAATTATAATTATAACATTGTCTTCTTTCCCTTTCTTCCCACCAACAATTCCCATACAAACTCTCTCTCAAATTCATGGCCTCTTTTTCTTAATTATTGTTACTCCCCCACCACACTGTTTTGGATGGCTAATTAACTAAAGAGTATATAAGATAATACAACTTTGGATGATGATCTATATAGAATTCTGCATTCTGTATTTTGGAAGTGAAACTGAAGAAGAGTGTGTGTTGGTTTGGTGACAAGTGGTGTGTTACATTTTCTAAGAACTGCAGAAAGAGAAGTAGCACCAGGAGTAAGGTCCCCAACTGGAGCCCCAGTGGAGCAGCAGTGATGCAAAACTGTTCCAACTCACAGGCTTATGCCACATACATTCAAATTAGTTCATTAGTCAAAGCAGAAGGAAATAGAATGTGAGAATAGGTGCCCTGTGAACTGAGTGAGACTTTTTCTTGGACTGTAAATCCTTTCTGGAAAAGGTACATGGTGGTGCCTGTTTCAACTCAAATACAGTGAATAGAGGAATCAGAAAGGAAAAGGGGACTGACTGTCATTTTCAAAACTTTAATAATTATCCATGAGAAACTTAAAGAATTCGTCAGCAATGTGATAGAATATCACTCTGGGGAGACCAAGTCTGCCCAGGACAGGAGAACAGATGAGGCATCGTGAGTCTTGGCCAGACTTGTTCTGAATGGTACAGCTTGCGGGGAGCTGCAGAGTGTTGGCTGTGAGGGAGATGACTTGGTTACTCTCCCTTTCCCTATGAAATTTTGTTGGTTTCGGGCAGAAAGACAAGGACTTTGTAAATGGAGTGAGTTTCAATGATGTCTAATGGGAAAGTGGTGAAAAGAGAGACAAGTGGTATGTTTTCTTTATGATTATCCATGGAGGCCCTTTAGTCATACTGCTTCTTATTTGATCACTCTTCCTTCTAAGTATCGACTCCTCAGTTTGCTCCCTTCTTTCCTTTTTAGTTGCTCAGATTTGAGATCCACATTATGTTTAATCTTTTCCCTCAAGAGTGCCCACTTAATAGAAAGTCACACATGCGTTTTCAGATAGAATATATCCTATTGATAAGGAAGATAAGGTAAGGCTGGGTGCTGGACTGTGACAGTGTATCTTTTGAAACACAACACATTATCCAGGACTGGAATCTTCTGTGCAATGGGCATTGCAGTGCTGTCTTATCTGCAAGATGCTTTTGAGCGTTGGGTGAAATAGAAGAAAACACTGAATTTGGGGGATGCCCAAAGGAGAATTCTACCTTTTGATTGGGGAAAAACTACATTTGTGGATGTTTGTGAATTTTCAAAAGAAATCAAAGATTTGAAGAGCTTTTCATATGGGTTGAATAATACTTTTTAATGAGTTCCAAGCAAGGGAAGAAGAGTATTAAGAAACCTTAGATCAGGCCTGAGATCAATAGCTGGTTGAGCTGTCTTAAGGTCCAAGGAATGTGCTTACACAGTCCAAAGAAGGCTTATGGTCTATCTTGAGTCAAGGGTAAGTTTCAAAGGATGGCATTACCAAAAGAAGAAAAGTTCAGAAATAATCAATGAAAATGAAATGCTTGTGGATGAAAATATATTTGTTATAAATATCAAAGGTTATAAATGGGGTATGCAAGATGGACAGTTAAGCAGGATTCCATTAGTTTAATATCAACTTTTGTAACAGTTTTGTAAAATGTTCTTAGGGCCTCCCTAGAGTCACTCTAGCCATTTATGTGCTTTTCACATCAAAGATAAACCTTCGTCAGTGCTAAAGCATGTGTCACACTGCCTGGAGGGCAGTTGGACAAAGATCCAATTTGTCACTAGGGAGTAATATACAAGTGTGGTCACTCATTTTGAGGAAGCTTCTCTATGACTTTATAGACCATCTTCGTTCTGGGAATTGCACCCACGACCTTTGCAAAAACAAGTACTCTAAACCACTGAACCATCCCTCCAGCACCATGGCCCTGAACCTCTATGACTTTACATCATTGTTAGCCTTAGCAGTGAAGAGGAGAGACCAATGGAAAATACCAGTGAACCACAGGAAAGATACCAAGGGAGGAAAGGACTGAAAAATACTAAGCAAAGAAACAAATGGTAATGGTAAATGACAAAAAGGTAATGGAAAGTTCTCTATCAATGACCACTTTACACCTATGAGAACTCATTATCACTCTCCAAAGACAGTTGCAGAATGGAAAAAAATCTACAGTCCAACTACAGCTATCCATAAGGACTTAATTCAGATTGATGAATCAGCATAGGACAAAAGAGAAATTGGAGATGAACGGCAACTCTGCTGAATACCTTGCAGTGCATGACTTCCCCTCTTCCGAAATGCTAGTAATGCAGAAATTGAGAGAATATATCAAAAATAGCAGAAGTGTATCCTAGAGTAACATGCTAAAATAAATGAATAAGTTACTAGGGTTAAGTTTACTTATTGTTTTCCAAATAATTTGTTTCTCATTTTACTGTATTAAATTAGCTATAGTCAGTCATGATTTTTCACTAAACTCTTCCACTGAGTCTCAGCACATCAGACTAATAATCCAAAGGAAGTGATTCCTACTAATAGTAAAAGTAAAACTAGAGCTGTGATGTGTTCTGAGAGTAAAGGGAAGCCAGAAGCCAAAATTCACACAAGGCCAGGGTCACCTGGCATGACAATGAATGTCCTTCTGCTTTATTGTTTCTGTTCTTTAATTCTTAAGAAAGTAATTTTCTATTAATCTGCCACCCTGTGTTTAAATTATTAGAAAACCATTGTGCATACATGCTTAAGGAAACATTCTGAGATTCACCACTGGGTGATTTTGTGTGAGTGCCGTAACAGACTCTTAGGCAATCCTAGATACTGTAGCTTGCATATCATGCTAAATGACAGCAGCCCCACACACATACACTGTTGCTTCTAGGGCCCTGATGTACTAGACAAAACAACGTTAAATTTGGTAATAAAGTAAATAAATATTTTGCAATATAATGATCCAATAAGCACAAGAGGCATAAGCTGCTGCTGGCATAACATGGCATACTGTTTTTTACAGTAAATGATGCTTTTTAAGGAAGTGAAAGGAATCAAGTACAAAATTATGACAAAAATATAAGTAATATTGTGTGTTAGTCAGCTTTCCATCACCAAAACTGAAAACTTGAGCCCATCAGTTTCAATAGGAGGAATGCATGGTTTTTAGCTCGCAGATTGAGGATTCAGTCAATGGCATTTGATTAAGTACAACACCTTTTTGTGACACATGTACACATATATCTTAAATACACACTCTTAGGGGGCTGGAGAGATGGCTCAGTGGTTAAGAGCATTGCCTGTTCTTCTAAAGGTCCTAAGTTCAATTCCTGGCAACCACATGGTGGCTCACAACCATCTGTAATGATGTCTGGTGCCCTTTTCTGGCGTGCAGACATACACACAGACAAAATGTTGTATACATAATAAAGAAATACAGACATACAGACAGAATATTGTATACATAATAAATAAATATCTTAAAAAGTATACTCTTTTAGTTTTTCAATTTTATCTTTGACACCTATACTCTTAGGCAGGGGATGCCACTTTGAAAGCTGGAATATTCTATTGAGGTATTGAATGTATGCCAGTAATAAGCAGCAGATGAACGTACTCAGCAGGAGCACAGACTCTAAATTAAAGATAAATTTTAGAGCTAATGGAGTTTTATTACTTGTACATTAGTAGAAAGGTCATATGGTTTAAAGGGATACAAAAATTAAAATTACTAACATATATGTAAGTACATATCACGCATTCTAGCCTTTGATGTAGGTGGTATTTCCCTGCCTAAGATAATAGCAAACCAGAATTTGGATTAACAACTTTTATAGGTGACCTTGCTGCTATGTAGAAAGAGGAGTTATTTGACAACTATTCCAGGATTGACTGGCAATGGGAGAAGCTAAAGAATGTGTCGGGTGATGAAAATGTGCCATTAGTAATAGAGTAAAAGCCTTTCACAGCTAGAAATATTTACTAATGTGTGAAGGCCAAGTCAAAATAATTTGTGTAATGTATTATACTGTAAAAGACACCCATTTGCATATGATTTCATCCTGTGAGACTTTCATGCAACCAAGCTGATTAATACAGGCTTCTTGGCAGAGGCTGCCACTGAAGTGACCACAAAGGATGGGGAGATCACATTTTATAAGAGTCTATCATCCTTTGATTGGTGGTTTGATAAAATCATTCATTCTATCTTTGGACATTAATTGATAATTTGCTTTGTTCCTATCAGTGGTATGTCAGGCTATAGAACAGAGGAGGAAGTCAGAGGCAATTGACTGCACAGCTTAAGTGCTGAGTTACGTGCATGTGTGTTAAATTTCACTCCTGTCTCAGTGTCTGTGAGGATAAATTACTGCTACCACAAACAGTGTTGTGGGACTAAAGCTAAACATCATTTGAAGATACAGTTCAGTTTTTCATACACAGTGAACTTAGTATCCTGATATTTTCCCCTTTCCCTTCTTTCCAAACGATGAAGAAAGCACTAAGGACCAACCACATAACTTATAAATTGGGCACAAAAGGAATCTGAGAGATTATTGACATTGCTGAATTTCGGTCTCAATGTTTAAGATACATATGAAGCTTGGGACTACATGCAAAGCTGATTGCATATTTCGAATCCTGTGCTATCAGAGATACTTTCATACGATGATCTGTTCAGCTTAGATAAGAGAAGACCGGGCAGGAGAACATTCATGACCAAAGTTTATGTTAGCATGTCAGTTGGTAACCACAGTAGGACTGGATCAGGTGACATAAGTTTTCTCTTGTGTCAGGCCATTAGTGGATTTCTGGAGGAGCATTTTCTTTCCCTGCTTTTGGTTCTCACCCGTTTATGTTCTCCCCCCCCCCCCGGCCCTCTCAATTTCTGATCATTGAAAACATTAAGTGAATTCCTGATAAATAATGAAAAAAGTGGATGGTTATGGATGTAATGAAAGGCACAGATGATCAGACAATTCCACATCTTAAATTCCTGCCAACCAAGAAAGTTTCAGATCGTGGAGTACTGGTTTCCTCCTGTGGGATGTCCCTAAGGAAGTTAGCTAAAATAAATGAAGGCTTAATTGGTACTTATATTTCTAATACAGCAACACTGAGTTCCCTTTAGGGAGGTTTTGTAGAGAGGTTGTCTATCAAATCTTGACTTGAATTTAACTTCCAATTTTTAACTATGAAACTCACAGACAATCAGATAAGGAGAAGATATTGCTACCTATGTTGTAGTTTTTAATAACATTAAAGAAAACAGAAAAGAGGTTTCATAAGGTGAGATCACAGTTCAATATTTCAATATTAGAAATATGTACCAAACCATACGGCATTCAGTATGACTCATTAAGTCACTGGTCAAAGATAATCATCATATGTGTGTGTAAATCCTTAATGTGTCATGATAGTAAAAGTTTAGTTTGTTTATTTGTTCATTTGTTGCTTCCTTTCCTTCTTCTTCCTTCCCTCCCTCCCTCCATGCTTACATTCCTCCCTTTCTCTCTCCCACTCTCTCTTTGCTTCTCTCTTTCTTTTTTCTTTCACTAAAAATAGATTTTCTAGCCAGCTGTAGTGACATACATCTTTAAACCCAGCACTCAGGAGGCAAAGACAGTTGGATCTCTGTGAGTTCAAGGCCTTCCTGGTCTACAAGAACTTGTTCCAGGTTCAAAGGTTTCAAAGGTACAGAGAAACCTGTCTCCAAAAACAAAAACAAAAAGTAGATTTTCTTTTCTCCACCTCTTCCATGAGGTTTTCAGAGCTCTGAAGAGAGGAAACTTAAGGAGACCTCCAGCAATGTCTCTCACTCTGTATCATGTCTGGCTGTGGGATTCTGTATTTGCCCTGATTTGCAGGAGGAAGCTTCTCCAATGATGCTGAACAAGGCACTGATCTCTGAGTAAAGCTCAGTGTTACTAGAAGTCATTTTATCATTTTTTTTTTAAGAGAAGTAACATTTTGTTTCATCCTAGGTCCCTTGGCTACCTCATCTCTGTTGTCAGTGACCCAAGCAATATTGGGTAGGGGTTTCACTGCACAGAGTGAGCCTAAGTAAATCAGATATTGGTTGATTACTCCCAAATGTTTAGTACCACCATTGCCCTAGCATATCTTACAGGCGAGATACCAATGTAGATCAAAGGGTTTGTGACCGGATTGCTGTTTACATTTATCTACTGGTAGTGTGAAGAGTACCGTTATGTACAAAAGATGTTTGAACACAGTAAATGTTTTAGACAATGAATTATTGTACCAAAAATTAAGTATCAAGAAAGTTTTATTGCTATAAGCATATTCTTTTGATCTCAGTTTCTCTTTCATAAGTAATTCTTGTTTGCAGAGTCTTTAATGGTTGGTCTTTTCTGTGTTTGAAGTGCTTTTTATTCTAATGTTTTACAGCTCATTTTTAAAGTGAAATATGGAGAAAATATGAGAAATTGATAATTTTTAGAGTATCACTTTTAGAACAACTATTAGAAATCTAATGTCATTAGTCCTGACATATCAGTAACGACCTTTGGTCCTGAGTCTATGTTCTCTTCCAGTTTCCCCTGCTCCTCACATGCTAGGTGAGGACTGTTGGAGGAATCAAGATACAAAGTGTCTAAATGGGAATGATGGTGGCCAAGTGGGAGTCTGAGGGTTAAAGAGCATAGCCTGCAGTTTGCATGAGTGTTTTTCCACAGTGAAAATACGGACTCATGTCTATGTAAGATGTGTCGGGATACTAGCAGACATTTGAAAAGAAGGCATTCTTAAGTAGGTACCTTCAATGGCTCACTTCCCAAATGATAAAGACTGGTAAGATCTTGAAGTCACTAGTGGAAGTTGAGACATCACAGCCAATGAGCATTGGTTAGTTTTACCATCATCTTGAATTAAAACATGATAGCAACACCTTTAAAAGAAAAATAATTATTGGCTCCTTGATGTGATCCATCAAGTTGAGGAACATCTGGCAGAGGAAACAAGTGTACATCAGTGTTGTATGAAATAAGAGAAAAGGAATGCTGGGTGTGGATAGTTTTATCTTTTTCCTCTTCTGTTCAGTCCAGGCTGTCAGTCTGTGAGATGGTACCACCTTCATTCAAAAATTGCCCTTTCCCTTTAATCCTGTCTTAAAGTGCCCTCGTGACACACACAGAGATGTGCCTCTTTGTTATCATAGTAGATGCAATAAGGCACCTAAAATGAATGAAAATAACTGTTTCCATTTGGAAACGGTCAATAGCCCAGATACAATGGTTTAATACTTATTCCCTGCTTTAAACAGGTAAACTAAAAATCAGAAGGAAACACCCTGTGCTGCATAAATATCTACAGAATATCTGCACTTTTTGTGACTGCTCACTACCTTAAAGGAACTGTTGATTTTTTTTAAACTGAAAATGATCAAGAAACAATATGACCTCAAAACTCTCTACTTTGTGGTCCTCTTCTTTTAGTGTTTTTTTATCTATACATCTGTGGATATATTTGGCTATACTCTTGCTATTGTGAAGGCAAATGAAAGCAGCACCTAAGCATAGATATCATCAATTAGGAATATTATATAGAGAGCAAAAGTAAATGCAGAAAAAATGGTAGCTAAAGAGTGGCCCCAAAACAATTTGTCTTAGTAATTGGAATTGATGGAGAAGCGGTCCCACTGACTCCATATCATGCTCAATAATTCAGGTGTCAGATTGTTTTACTCAGGCCATTATATTTGCTCTATGCATTGAAACACTGACTAGTCACAAACAGGATATTCTCCAAGGAGCTGCATTCCAAAAAGTCCATCCTAAGGAATAGTTGATCTGACTGAAATGGTAGAGCTCACATTTTGAAATTTAATGGTGAATGCAGAGTACAACTTTAGTGCCTTCTTTACTGAAAGACATATAGGATATTAAGCATTTCAAAAAAATTAAAGAATGTTATATAATATTTTAAACAAATAATAGTAAAATTAGAACTTTCATATTTAGTTATTAAAATACAAACCTTAAATCAGTTCTTTGAGATTCTATATTAGTTTCCTTGCAGGTATATTTTTGTATCATTATCCTTCAGTGGTATAATCAATGAGGAAGTTAAAGTTGACAGAATTATTAACATAGAGTTAGGAACACTTAAAATAACTTTTGGAAGGATGTGGAGCAAGAATTTCTTCTGGATGTTAGGTCATTGCAGTGATCAAAGGCATCATCATCTCCTTTGTTAAAATAAAATTAAACTTCAATAAAATCAGTTTTTTCTCCCTTTTTTCAGCTAATAAATAACAGTAGCTGCAAGGAATCACCAGGGATCTAAAGCTAAATTTAAAAAGAACATTTTCCAGACTATCTATGAGTTGCAGTACTGTTTCTGGATGTGAGCCCAAGGCCTGCCATATCCCTAGAAACCTGAGAGGGACAAGGTGGTAGCCGACAAACATATGTGATACTTTGAGCGCACAGGCAGGGTGAGGAGGTGACAAGATCTACATGCAATGCAAATCATAAGAACTAGTAATTTGGACAGCACCCTCACTTCTGCCTTTTTCTCAAAAAGCAGTGGGAGAGCACAGATGGTAAAGGGAAAGAGTCAATGCCATCTTGACCTTACTCAGGGTGCTTGGACCCTGGGCACAAAGGTTGCTCTAAGCATGAGTCAATAAATCTTCAGTCCTAAATCTTTCCCAAGTTCAATAACAACAAGATGCAAAAGAAAGAAGTCGTTTGTTGGTCCAGTGTGAGGTAACTCAGTCTTAGCAGGTATGAATGCTTCTAATTACAGCTCAATGTTAGGGAAAACAGCTCCTGAATGAAGAACCTGATAGGCATTGTGTGACACAAGCAGAGTCTTGAACTGTTTGGAAATAAAATGAAGTAAAAGTACCATAAATCTTTTGTTTCTAAAATTCTGGAAGATACATAATTATCTAGATGGAAAATTGAATGCAAATATACAAGAAAGTAATAAACACACCCCAAATCCACAGAAAGCACAATTATTATAAAACTAATTTGAGATAATCAGATATTGATCACGATACAACAAACATTATAAAACCTGCCATTTGAACCAGGCAGTGGTGATGTGCACCTTTAATCTTAGCATGTGGGATACAGACTCAGACAGATCTCTATGAGTTTGAGGCCATCTCTATGGTCTATAAGAGCTAGTTCCAGGACAGGCACAAAACAACAAAAAAACCCTTTCTCAAAAAACCAAAAACCAAAAAAACAAAAAAAAAAACAAAACAAAACAAAAAAACCCTGCCATTTGAACTATGATAGAATTAAAGAGACGTGAGACCAAGAACCAAGGAAAACACCACCAATTCAGAAATGAAAACTCTAAAGTAAGATAAAGTCTTCTCAGTTTTAATGGTATAGTCTCTGATAATACAATGCGCTCGGTTTACTTATGAACAAATTGGATAAAAGTGCAGCACTGATGAACTTAAAATCAAGACAGAAATTACCAAAACATTTTTAATTCTTTTTATTTATTATTATTTTATATTATACATTAAAGAAATACCAATCGAAATTCCCAGTTCCTCCCCTTCTCCCACTTCCCTCCCACTTCCTCCACACAAGGTCTCTTTCCGCCCCCCCCTCCAATCTTAAGAGAGGGCAATACAACCTGCCCTGTGGGAAGTCCAAGGCCCTCTCCACAACATCCAAGCTGAGCAAGGTATACATCCAAAGAGAATACAATCCCAAAAAGCCAATACCTGCAGTAGAGACAAATCCCAGTATCATTATCATTGGCCCCTCAGTCTGCCTCAACTGTCAACCGCATTCAGAGGGACTAGTTTGATCCCATGCTCATTCATTCTAAAACGAGTGAAATAAATATAAAAAAGAATATCCTGCCACTGATTGATGGGTTAATGACAAGCAGCCTTATAGACATTTAAAAGGGAAAGCTTCATAAGGGACCATATGACACCACTGGCTGCACTGAAGGAGTTTTAGGATACTAATCTACCCTTCAGGTCTTGATTTGCTTCTCAGTTTCTGTGATGTCAGCAGGTTTCTCCCCAGTGCTCTGCTGCTATGATGTGTTGTATGCCACAGGACCCAAATCAATGAGGACAAATGTCTCTGGACTAGCTGTTCCAGGAGTATGAGCTCAAATACACCTTCCTCACATATTTTGCTGAAAGGAGATAAACACACAAAAAACTTCCAAAGGTGAAGTCATCATCTTTCCCTATTTTATCTTGTTGGTACCTATGGAAATTAGCTAAGTCTATATTTCACTGTGGATATTATATCTTGTAATGTATTCTTTACTATATTTGTCTTAATGCCAATGTGATGTCTCTTTGGTTACGATGATTTTATACCTTAATTTAACATCAGATAAGTTAATGATTGTAACGCTGTTTTCCTTTCTTATGATTACTTTGGCTTCTAGAATCTCTTGTAGTTCCATTGTAATTTTAGAATCATTGAGTTCATTTTTGTGAAAATGTGGTTTGGATTTTGATAGGAATTGCTTTAACTGCCTTATGGTTTGGGTGGTATATTAATAACATATTGCCAATTTATTTTATCTTTTGAATTCCATTCATCAGTGCTTTATACTTTTCAATGAATATGCCTTCCATATCCTTAGGTAAATTTATTCTTAAACTCATCATTCTTTGATGCCATTGTAATTGAGATTATTATTCATTTGTAATTGAATAATGTTGATTTTTGGATACTCTAATTCCTTAGTTGTCTGAAAAGTACACAAAATATTTATGAATAGCCACTAAAGGAAAGAAGCTAGAATGATTGTAGAAAGTATATAAAATTAAATGAAAAATTAATAAAAAAGGAAAATCCTGGAAAGAAGTTTGCATGGGGATTTCTTTGGATAAAGTGGACAGCATTGCAAATTTACAGAAGTATGCAATGTCTTCTTTAGGAAAAGAACATACTTATGGTTTTTGGACTAATTTTTTCAGACTTGAAAATCTCTAAAGAAAACTGAGTACAAATTAAAGGATTTGGAGAGAGGATGCACCTCTTTCTCATCATTTTCCTGTCTCTATGTTACTCTGGAGAGCAGTAGAGGATCTGGTGACCAGGGGATCTCCAACATTTAAGTAAACCCAAGTGTAAGCTTATTAGGTATTCTAATTCTGCAATTGGTCCTAGACAGCTACAGTTTTCCTAGAAATAAATGAGATGTGAAATATATTTGACATGGATTTTAAAACAGAGGAAATAATCTTTAAAATCTTCTCAAAAACCTCATGGATACAGGTTATGTACAGATGGAGTGTGCTTAGCGGCATGATGTTTACCAGGCAAGTATGCAGTGTAGCTTTGGAGTGAGCCTCAGAATAAAAGACTAATTTATCAGATACTCCTTTTTAGTCTTGTTTGTTTGTTTTATTTTAGAATTACACTGATAATGGAAAGAGTGCTTGAAACATTTATGTCCCCACTCAGATCTTCAACTGGCCAATTGTCATCAAGGATGTTTCAGGAGTAGTGAGACACTTGTTAGATATAAGCGATGGAAGCTGGTGTCTGAGCTGGGGGAGAGGTAGAAGAGAGTTGGGAGAAGGGCTTTTCTGCAGAGAGATGGGAAAAGGGCTTTCCAATGCTCCCCTGACATGCTTTATTCAGTCCCCTGGTATTCTCCATAATGTTATAGGTAGCAGAGTTAAGATTTCTGTGAAGCACACGATTTTGGATATTTGGTATTTTACTAGAGAGACTTATATCAAAGAATATTAAATGTATTTGGTCATGTTTTCAAGTTTGGGTGGACCTTGCTTGGGGGAGAAAATTGATTGTCTGAGCATTCAAAATTCAGCCTCTTTAGGTAAATATCAGTTAAGAATTCGAACATTATGTGTCTGAGGTACACTGGGAAAAGAGGAAAACCTCTAAGTGTGGGAGCTGTAGAATCTGTCCACTATGCAGATCCATCAGATAATGAGCCGAAGTGGGGCAGCACAGTCACTTGCCAGGACTAAGTCTCAGGCATAGGGGCAATGTCGACTTAAAAATCAATCCAGAGACAAGGTAGCAAAAGCTGAAAGACCATGCATTACTACTTTCCAATCCATTACAGAGTGCCATGTTGCATTGAATGATAAATGTAAACTTCTATTGTGTTATAAAATATTAACATAGTTATAGTCATTGATTTTTCATAAGAGACATCCTATATTAGAATATGCAACTTAAATAAGAATATTAAGATGTATTAGAGGAATTTAAGATGTGTATGTGCTCACACAGGCAGCAAGATTTGTAAATAGAATTATATTTTTCTGATAATAAAATGAAAACGTTCATTTCTTGTGCATCTGAGCTGTGATCACAAACTTCTCATGTTTCTTCCCACAGGGGAAAGAGGAAAAATATACTGCAGAAATTAGATTGCATTTCTGCTGGGGGTCTCATCATGCTCTTTTAAAGTATGACATCTTTTGAGTTTCTTTTTCTTAGTTGCACCTGTTTTCTTTATCTTATTCCTATAATTTTCCAGCTTTGTAATGAGCTTTTTGTTCAGGTAACAATAGTTATGTGGTAAAGATTTTACTCTGTTTGCTTGATTAGGTATTGTGAGTATACATGATATTTTTAAATATAAATTTTAACCAGGTTTTAAAGGCTATGCCAAGGGTCCATATTCCAGTGTCTGTGTGTTGTGAGTGACAAAGGACCATTGTGTGCTGATTAAGAAAAGTACACCCCCTTTCTCCCTCAGTAGATTGTTCTGTCCATCTTATAGTAGGTCTTCATGTTGTCTTTTTTGGCCAGTAATGATGTAGAAATGTGAAAGACATTTAGAGAGCAAATTTATAAACAGGTTTTCAAGATCTGGGTGTGGTAAATGTATAAATGTTTTCTGCTAACAATCAGAATTTCTTATCTGTTATAAACAAAAAGAATCAAGTTACTACTCATAGAATCACAGATATTAAGTACAGAATAAGAGATTGGAAGATAAATAGATCTTATAAGAAAAAACAAAAAGAAAAATTGTCTATGAATGTATGGGCGAAATTGAAAGGGGGATCATGTAGGAAGTTAGAAAGATATAAATAAGGAAATAAGTGGAGGGAGAGTAAAAATTAAGGACCATATAAGAAGCAATATAGAAATCTAATACAATAGAAATCTCCTAAAATATATTTATATATGGAATTGATCTAAATAAAAACCACTAAATAATGGAAGAGACAGCTCCCACTGAACTTCTCAACACCATACGAAGTTTCCAGTATTGAGATGGAGTTATACATAATTACATTGGATACCATGGGAACCTCCTAACAACTCAAAATGCTATCAAGTTGCTGGCCACAAACTGACAGCAAGGCCCTATTGCTGAAGACAATAGCTATATAATTCAATGAACATGGTAAGTTGAACTGGTGCCTACAGAAAGCCTTCAGCCCTACGTTCTAGTGTCTTTGGTGTAGGAAGGATATCTGAATAAAAACAAAAGGGAAAAATAAACACAAACCCAGTCATAAAGCCTTGGATTTCCAATGGTATTCTGCCTGCCAGATAGGCTAGGGCAATGGTGGCACAAAGCCACCATTATTTGATAATAATAATAACTAACCATTATTTGATTTTAATTAATGC
>JAQHUG010000483.1:894723-913177 GCA_028555095.1 Dicrostonyx torquatus | reverse complement strand
ATATATATATATATATATAGTCATTTTCTGTCTTTCTTAAGCCTAATCACATTGTGGAACCTGTTTAAAGATTTTACCGTTTGGACCTCTTTTACTGCATATCATTTAGCCTTTTATGTCAGTATAATCAAAGTCTAAATCTGCTACATAGCATGCTGAGGCTCAGAGATGCTTATGTATACTGGGTGGGAATCCACGACAATGTTCTCTAGACCACATGCTTTGGTATCTCTGTACTGCAGCCCAAATAAGAGACACAACAAGGAAAATGTTTATGGCTCCATTTATGTATTTTAACCCACCCCCACTTTTAAGCTTTCTCATGACCTGTGGAAATTTGGAGCCTCACAATGGTGCACCATTTGTAATTGAAGAATATTCATCCTCCCCAGTCTTGCCATTAATTTTAAAATAACTAATCAGAAGCATAGTATTAAAATTAGTATAAATTAAGCATAGTATTAATTATAAATATTTGGTTGATGGCTCAGGGTTATTACTAGCCTTCTCTTACATTTAAATTGACCCATTTTTATTAATCTAAGTGTTGTTACATCTGTTGCATTACTATCTGCTGGCATGTTGTTCTTTGAGCAGCTTAATGGCATCTCCCAGACTCCACCTTTCTCATGTATCTCTGCTTGGATTTCCAACCTGGCTCTATTCTGCCTTTAAATAGGCCAAACCAGCTGTATTTATCAATCAATGAGAGCAATATATATTCATAGCAAACAGAAAGACATCCCAGGGCAACACAAACACATATCCCACACATCTAACAATCCTTAAAACCTGCCTGAAAATTCCAGACTGAACCCCTCCCCTGGACTCCATATTAGGCCCCACATCAGTGACAGGATTGTGGAATGCCAGGTTGGACTTAGATACCCCACGTTAGATACCACTCACCACCCACTAAACCCCTTTAAGCTTTCCCAACACCTTCAGGCTTCACCTGCTTCCCTGGGCTCCATATTCTTATCTAAAACTTCAGAAGAAGATTTAAGCTTTACCTAAGGCCAGGACAGATCTAGGGATCCAGACACTCCACATACCAGAAGGGACTCCTTACTGGACCTTAAGACTCTCTTCTCACTATAAATCTTTGCCATTTAGGCCAGAAGACAAGAGAGAAAAAGACACCAAGAAACAACAACAACAAAGCCTCTCCAATAAAGACAAACACAGTAATCAACACCTAGACCAATAATCATCCCAAATCCAGATGACTAAATGCCAATGTATGAACAAAATCAATAACAGAAAAGGTAATATGGAACCACCATCCCTCAGCTATCCTACAGAAGCAATAACTAAACACTAACAAAACTGAAGCACAAACTTTATTAAGATAATATGGGAAATTTAAAAATTCTTTTAAAAAACTGAGGTAAAGACAAATACAACATTGGATAAGTAAAGCTGCTTTGACCCATATGTCAAGGCAAGATAGACCAAGGTGGGAAATCCATGCAGAGATAAAGGAGAATAAGTGCGGAATCTGTGAGATGCCATCAAGTTGCCCAAGGAACAACATGCCAGCAGACCAGAAATGCCACAGCCACATGGAAACACTCAGATTAATAGAAATGGGTTAATTTAATGTAAGAACTAGGTAGTAATTAGACTGAGCCATCAATCAAACATATCTGCGAATTAATCTACAAAATGAATCTTGCTTGACATTCAAAGTTACAATTGTTCACAAGTAAGACTGTCTTGCTGCGAACCTAGCCTGTGCCATTATTTATGTGACTACAACGTAGTTTTCTTCCTATTATATTATTTTTAGATTTTGTGACTTGAATAAATGAATTAACATATATATTCTGAAGATTTATTTTAATTTTTAATATTATCCTAAGGAAAATGAGCAAACAATTGGGTGAAAACATACACACACACAATGTAAGTTGATCCTTTTAGAATTGCTTGCAAGAAAATTTCATTTACTTTCAAACTTTTTAATGCCTAAGAAATTGTGGTAGCCTAAGCATCCAGTTACTCCACCAGAGGTGATATGACATTTATTTTTTCCAAAAACTAATAACTCATATAAAGAATGAGTTTGTTTCAATAGCTACTAACTGTGTTAAGATTTATAGTTAACATTCTAGTAAACCAAAGTAAGGAGGTCCGAAGAGGAACAACAAAGCTGTCATCTATATCACTGACTCAGTCATCGGAACAATGGAAACCAGTGACTTTCATTTACTTTATGTTAATAAGACTTATTACATAAGGTAATAATTGCAATCAATTTTTTCAATTGATGATAAAATTGATCTCCTTTAAATGCCTAATATGACAAAACTAACTAACTAACGATGAAAACTTAATGCCCTAATTAAGAAAAAATATAACAAGCTACAATTTAAAATCTCAAGCTATTCTATATTATACACACACATGCGTATATATGGAGGCTGTTTGTTCATTTCCTGGCTGCCCAGACTCCCAAAATAATCACACAGAAACTGTATTAATTAGATCACTGCTTGGCCCATTAGCTCTAGCTTCTCATTTGCTAACTCTTATATCTTAATTAACCCATCTCCATTAATCTGTGCATCACCACGAGGTCATGGCCTACCAGCAAAATTTCAGCACATTTCTGTCCAGCAGCAGCTCCATGGCTTCTCTTTGACTCTGCCCTTCTTTTCTCCAGCATCCAGTTTAGTTTTCCCTGCCTAGTTCTGCTCTACCCTATCAGGCCAATCCAGTTTCTTTATTAGCCAATGGTACTCACAACATACAAAGGGAAAACCCATATCACCTCCCCTTTTCTGTTTAAATAAAAAGGAAGACTTTATCATTAACATAGTAAAATTACATATAACAAAACAGGTATCAATCAAGAATTATAGTTACAATATTTATATCTCCTTTATCTTTTATTATAACTAAGGAAAATATAAGTATCAATTCTTCAGCTCCATCAAGGCCTCCAGAATAATATAATATTACTTAAGTAAACAATAAGTTCGTTGTAAGCAACTTCCAAATCTCTACAATTGACAGAGACATCTCACTGCCAGGACAGTCACCCAAAGTATTTTTGTAATGTTGTGGGCATCCGTCTTTAACCTGTACGCCCATAATATCCAGGAGACGTTTCCCATGAAGCAGAAAATTTCAAAGGCAGTTCCACCTATATTGGAAGTTTTCAGATACTTTCTTCTGTGTCTAGCAGACTCTTTCATGATGCATGAGCCCTGAAGAATTGTCTCACATTTAGGTAAGTTTATCAGCCATTTCTCTGTGGGCCCTGTATGTCCAGTTCACATAGCATACCATTAAGCAGTCCAGGCAAGAGCAGTTTCTTGCCCAAATGGCTAACAAACTCCATAATGAGCCTCTTTGATGTCCATCTTCCTCTTGAAGTAATTGCTACTGCCAGGAACACATGTGTCTCACTGTCATGAAAAGGTCTAAATTCTTAAACATTTAAAATGCCATATTCTGGAGTTTTTGAAAGTTTTGAAAGGTGCCTATCCATCTGAAATACAACTCTGTATATTTAGAAAACCTAACTAACATGACTATAAACTTGACTATTATAGATGATTAGCTATTAAACTATATTTCTTAATTACACATTGCATTTTTTTTGGTTTTTCGAGACAGGGTTTCTCTGTGGCTTTGGAGCCTGCGCTGGAACTAGCTCTTGTAGACCAGGCTGGTCTCAAACTCACAAAGATCCGCCTGCCTCTGCCTCCCAAGTGCTGGGATTAAAGGCGTGCGCCACCACCGCCCGGCTACACATTGCATTTTTAAATATGCTGCACAAACATAATACCTTAATCAAGAGCAGAAGTATAAATATACCAAATTTACCCTAAGTTTTTATCCATAGACCAAGATATATGACAATGCAAATTTATATAGCCTATCCCCCTTTAAATGTAAAGAAACCTTTAAAAACAATATTTGGGAATTTGGGCATAGTTCTCTTCAAACAGCTCCTTGCTTTTTATTGGGCAAAGTAATTTCTGGGAATGCTCATGGCAACATTTCAGGGGGTCTTGAAATGTGAAAACACATTAGTCTAGAAATAATCCACAGGTTGTCATCCTCTGTGGAAGCAAAATAACCTCATTTTTAAAGCAACAAATCATTAGACCTAAATTTTGTAGTCAAGATACCTTTATGTTGATTTAACTTAGCATTTCATAAAATGAAATGTCTCTCAGTGTGTAACTCTTTAACAGTTAAAAAGTTCAAAGAATCACAATAATAAACATAATCCAGACTCTCTGTGTATTTTCCATTTTTACTTGGCCTATTTGGTTTTACTCTATCACTTTTTAAAATTTGTTTTAATATCTTTACTCTTTTAATCTATGACTGTCTCTACTCTGTCTCTTTAAAGATTGTGTTTTATGTTTTTATAAACCGTTTACTTCTTTTTATAACTCTCTAGATTATTTTTCTTCTCTCTCTCTAACACCTATATAAATTTATCCAACACTGTGACCCATTTAGAGGACTTTCTTATCTGGATTTGTCTTTATTGCATATCTGTAATACTTTTCTGACCAGAAATACTTCTTAAAAGGCTAAGCTATTTTTTGTGAAATTAAGTGGTGGCATTGCTAGGGGAAACATGGCCCTACCTGCTTTCTCCACCCAGTCCAACATGGCAAAAGTCTGTTAGTGTCTGAGACTGTTGGATGGGAGTCATCCTCACAACCTAAATTTTGATAACCAGTTGGTTTGTGCTACCACCAAGTAACTTGCAGCATGCTGCCCATAAACACCAATTAAATGCTCAGCCTTCTGAAAAAGCCATAGTTTGTGCTGGTCGTGCTAGCCAGGATGCCACAGTTTCAAAGCAGCATGGCTTTTTTTCTGCTACCACTGAATCAGGAAAAGCTCTTTTACAGGAGCCATGCCTCTGCTTGCTTCTAGCAGGCAGAGCCCACCCAAGAAAATGCCACTACCAAACTACGCTTAACTCTGTTCGATTTTGTCTAGTATAATTTTAAAACTATCTCTTTTTTTGTGGATTTAGTCAACCATGTTGGAGTACCAATTTGTTGTATGGAGGCCACTTATTTATTTCCCAGCTGACCACGCTCCCAAAATAATCATATAGAAATTGTATAAATTAAATCACCACTTGGCCCATTAACTCTACCTTCTTATTTGTTAACTCTTACATCTTAATTTAACCCATCTCCATTAATCTGTGCATCACCACAAGGTTGTGGCCTACCAGCAAAGTTTCTGCACATCTGTCTCCAGCAGCAACTACATGGCTTCTCCATGACTCCACACTTCTTTCTCCCAGCATTCAGTTTAGTTTTCCCCACCCCGCTCTGTTCTACCCTATCAGGCCAATCCAGTTCTTTATTAGCCAATGGTATTCACAGCATACAGAGGGGAATTCCACATCATTCATATATCTATATATATATATAGATAGATAGATATACATATACATATATATACATATATAGATATAGATATAGATATAAAAGACACTATGCCAGACAGAAAATAATTTTTTTAAAAAGGTACTGTTGTTGTTGTTGCTGTTTTACAAATCAATAATTTTTGGTCCAGAGTCTTAATGTTGAGATTACAGCTATGTAACATCATAATCTGTTAAAATTAAAAATTAAAAGTAGAAAAGAATCTCTATTCTCAATGGATGAATTTCACAACATTTGATGTATACCAGTACCCTACTGAAAAGGCACTAGACTTTGTGCCTTTTCTGGAAATATATATATATATATATATATATATATGCATTGTATGCACACATATACAATGTATGCACACATAATGCAAATCTATGTATATATACATGGTGTATACATATGTGTATGCCTGTGTACTTATCTGTCTATATATACATATATATGTGTGGGTAGGTATGGATGTGTATATATTAATAAGTTATTCTTTAATTTCAACTTGTAACAGAATGAGAACATCTAATGTAGAATGTTTTCATTCAGTGGATTTAAGATTTAAATATTTATAAAAATGTTTTAAACATTTTACTTTACTAAATATATCATACCACATAAGGAAATGCAACTCTCAAACAAGTAAATAATGCATGCTAATCATCCTCTTTTGTATTTCTCACAGATGGTGTCACACTATTTCTCAAATGATTCATGATTTTTTTTATTTTTCATTATGCATCTAAGCTGTATCTTAAGAAAATTCCTTGTATTCTTTTTGTTGTTGTCAAGTTATTCCAACATTATATTATTTTATAATGTGATATACACAGAAAATCAAGTTTTGTAAAAAAAATATTTGAATTCTATTACCAGAAAGTAGCAAAATATTTATTCAATATGACAGACAAGCTTTGCATTCTAAATATTGATACATTTATTTTGATTATTCCCTTACCCCACATTATGGATTTTAAGTGATGCCTGTGAACATGAAATGATCTGATAAAATGTTTATCTTTTAACTTGAAGGCTAGTAGTAGATGCTCATGTCTTTACTGGTACTGATTATTCTTTCTTGGGAGAATCAAAGAGCAAACATTTGGAATATTTGTATTGTATATCCATGAAACAAGATTAAATTAACTCAACAATTTGGTAAACAGAGCAGCACTAGCTTTTAAACAACTATGAAATGTTATATTATGCATTCCCAGTAGAATGATTTCATAATATCAGAACAGTCCGTTCATAAGTTTTCCATGATTTTGCTATTTAGTCCTTTGAATCTCTTCCATACAAACCATCTGCATTCACTGCCTCACTGCTAAAGAGCATGATTTGTATTCCTTCAATGAATAGTTTATGCTTAATTAGTTTGTTCCACTATAAAATTCTGTTAGTTTTTTTTTTTTTGGTAATTTCTCTACAATGTGTCATGACCATATTCACTCCCAAACTCTTATAACTATCCTTTCTCTACCCATTCATCTTTGTGACCTTTACAAAAATATCCTTCAATAAGAATTTATATTGCAGAAACATTCTCAGATGCATCATCTTCCTCTATAGAAAGAGGTCTAATTGCTACAGCATACACTCCTAGAAAAGATCATGTTTTTGTATAATTTAACAGCTGACATTTGAAAATCATCCACTTCTAAGGGTTGGCTTATGGGCACAACTTCTACTTCAATGTTGGTATTTGATCTGGGTTGGTCTTGCTAAGGATTAGGGATTGTTGTCTATATTAAGATTTCTATTGCTATGATAAAGTACCATTATCAAAAGCAACATATGAAAGAAATGGTTAATTTTATTTTATAATTTATAATCCAGCATGAAGCGAATTCAGGACAGAGACTAAAGTAAGGAACCTGGAGGCAGAAATGAAACAGTAGAAGCCATAAATGAACACATTGCACATGCTTACTTCCCTGGACTCATTTAACCTTCTTTCTTACACAACCCAGGACCACAACACAGGATTAACACTTGTTCCTACTTAACTATTCCCTCCCACATCCATCACTAATCAGGAAAATGTTCTATAGATTTTCCTACAGTATATTTTTAGGATGAATTTTCCTAAATGGGTTCACCTCTTTCCAGATGACTCTCTCTGATTTCCATTTTAAAATAAAAGTACATACTCTAGTACATTGCTCCAAACACTGTGAGTTCATTTGTGTTGGTGTTCTGCTATGTCAAAAAGATAATGCTTAGTTATTTTGGAGTGCACATATCTGTCTCTTTTAAAAGGATGATATTCTTCTCTTTTAAACCCATGTTTAACCGACTTAATACCCTCTAGTCAACAGTATCATGTTGGTATGCTGAATTTACCCTAATAATTTCATCCTATTCTTGAAGCAGTTTCAGAGATTTGAAATATCAGTTGTTAAACATCTAGTCAAAAAATGATGCAAGGTCTCAAATAGCCAGGCAACAATTTACTTATATTAATATCAGAAGTTAATCGGTAGGATATTAGGGAAGTCGCCCGTAACTAGAATGATGTTCTCATTGGAATTGCAGCTCAAGGATAGAATAAGTAACTTGCATGCATGAAGACATAGATTTTGTGAAATAAATTATAGCAAATTAAGGTGGTGCTCTTTGTCTTAAAATAAATGAAGCAACAATGACTTATTAGCCAGCCCTAAAGATAAGGCTTTTATTTTATATCAACTTGCGGTTTAGCTGGTAGCATATTTTTACTGTTCTGTTTCAGAACAATTGTATCTCCTCAGCAATCAATCTTCAACACCTAGAATTTTTTTTTTATTGTAGGAAATGGTAGTCAAGCTGTTGAGGAATATATAGTGACTTTTCTGTTTCGTGGTAAAACACTATGATCACAAAGACTTATAGAATTTTGGTTCCAGAGATATGAGAGTCCATTATGGCAGGGAAGTTTGGCAGTAAGCCTCAGCATGGTAGATAAAGATGGAAGCTGAAATTTTGCATATTCAACCACAATGAAAAAAAGTAAGGAGAACAAAGTTGAATTGGGATCAGGTTATATAGTAAGGAGTCTTCTTCTTCATTTCCCAGCTGCCCAGACTCCCAAAGTAACCACACAGAAACTGTATTAATTAAATCACTGTTTGGCATGTTATCTCTAAGTTCTTATTGGCCAGCTTCTACATCTTAATTTAACTCATTTCCATTATTTTATATTTTACCGTGAGACTTGTGGACTACCAGCAAGGTTCTAGTGTGTCTGTCTCCAGCAGCAGCTCCATGGCTTCTCTCTAGCTCCACCTTCTTTCTTCCAGCATTCAATTTATATTTCTTGCCTAGCTCTTCTCTGTCCTATCACATAGGCCAAGCCAGCTTCCTTATTAACCAATGATATTCACAGCATACAGTGGAGAATTCCCCCATCAAGGTTATATACTTATAAAACCTGTATCCAGTTATACAGCTTTCAAGCATTGATATATCTTCTAAAAGCCCTCACATATCTTCTCCAACACACAGTTGGTGGAATAGTATTCTTATACCCATAAGGCCACATCTCTTAAAACCCCTACACAGCACTCCCCACACACAGAGCTGAGAGACAAGTATTTTAATACCCACAAGGCAACAACTCCTAAACCCCTCACAAAGCACATACCTTCAGCAGGAGACAATTATTCTAATTCCCACAGGTCACATCTTCTAAGCTCCTCACACAACACCCCAGCAAGGAGAAAGGTATTGTAATATCTAGGTCATCAGGGTAAATGTATCACTAAACTAGCACAAGCAAAAACTAGAAAAGGAATAATATGGTAATTACCTGCCAGCTGAGGTGTGTTCACCAGTGCAATAGAATATTTATGATGGTCAACAATCACTATCTTGTTTGGGTTTGAGATTTGTTCCACCAAAGATATTCATTACATTTTTCTTAGCCTCAGACAAATTCTTGGGACAAGGGCAGAAAGTAGTCATATTCGCTAGCCTTTTTAACAGAGTTTCCCCTCTTGAACCCTTTCAAATGGGCCTCTACTACTTTCATGGCTCCATGCACTAAGATGGCCTATTAAATCTTGCTTACAGTATTCAACCACTTTTCTACTTCAAAGTTCCAAACTTTTCCACTTTCTTACAAAAAGCTGCATGATCAGGCTTGTTACAGCAAAAGTTTACTGCCTCGTACCAACTTCCTCACTAGTTACTTTTCTATTGTTTTGATAAAATGCCATGTCCAAGGCAACTTATATAAAGAAGCGTTTATTTTGGGCTTAAGATTTCAGATGACTAAGAGTACATCATGAAAGGCAGTGGGACATAAAACAGTACAGACATGTTGACTGAAGTAAAAGTTAAGAGCTTCAAATCATATGTAGAATTCAGAGAACACAATGGAAATTACAAAAGTCTTTTTAAACTTCAAAACTGTCCCACAGTAATACATCTCCTCTAACAAGGTCACACCTCTTAATCCTTCACAAATAGTTCCACCAACCAGGGAACTGAGTATTCATATATATGAGTCTTTGGAACCATTCTCATTCAGATCACCAAAATCCTCATGAATATGGAAGACATAGACCTTATACTGGATAATGTTTCACGTTGTTCATAATCATGTCATCAATCTTCTAAATAGTTGCTTATATTCAATGGTTCACACTTTTTCAAGTATCTTTCAGGGGATCATTTTATTGCAGAGTATAGTGGTCACTAAAGAGAACATAATTGTTTCAAATGTTTAAATTAAGTGTCCAGTGACTGTGAGTATCCAGCCATAGAGGAAACATCTATCTAGCTCAAGAAACATCACAGAATTGGGAAGAAAATAATGTAAGAGAAGGAAACAAGAAGAAACACTCTGAAAGGCTGGCCTCCAGACAAAACAAGGATGTTACATCAATTCACAACATCTGTGGTTACCTTGACAAGACCGCTACAAGATCAAAACAATTGACAGTCCCAGCACAGATTGTATTGGGACTCTTGATGCTTGTTCCACCAATGAGAAGCTATTGGCAACTGATTAAAGAAAACAAAGTCACTTTTATTTGAGTCACAGCCATTAGCATGTTACCCATGTTCCGGGAGGTGTTGGTGCACACCTTTCATCTTAGCACTTGGAAGGCAGAGGCTGGCAGATCTCTTTGAGTTTGAGACCAGCCTCATGTTCAGAACAAATTCCAGGACAGGATCCAAAGCTACAAAGAAACCCTGACTTGAAGAAAAATAATGTTACCCACTCCCCAGTGCATAATCCAACATTCATGTTTATATGAGCAGCAATAAGTGAACTTACTGGATTATTAGAAAAATGGATTGAAGTGTTAAGGTAGATGGGAGGCATATTAAAGAAGGAAAGGACTAGAGGGGGTAGAGATTGCATGTGATGACCAAGATAGCTTTTTATAAGTATGAAAATTTCAAGAAATAAAATAAGTATTGTGTTGAACAATGGGCCTTGCTGTCGGGTTGTGAAGAGCAACATATAGGGCTGGCAACAACCTGGGTTGTTGGGGGTTCAAATAGGAGCCCTTTGGTTAATATCTCAATTATATATAACCCAATGCTAGTACTGGAAGCTTCATTTGATGCCAATATATGGTTATCATAGGCACTTTTTTCTCCATCATCTGGTGGTTTAAATTAGACCACTTTCATGTATGTCTATATTTAGGATGTTTTACTATATTAGGTATTCAGACTAATATATTTATAATCTTATAATATTATATAATAATATATTTCCACTCAAATAGATTTTAATTTTAGTAACCTCTCTCCTTTTTCCACCTTTATTTTCCTTATCCCTCCCTTTGTTCAGTTGATCCTCCCATTCAAGTCAACTCCGCATCCATCCATGACTCTCCTTTCTATTACTCTTTACCAGGGCAAACAATCCCCCCATTCCCTAATTCTATATTAATGTCTATTATTTTATGGATTATAGATTATAGCTTGCATTTCAGTGAATTAAAAGCTAATATTTATATAAGAATGGATATGTACCAAAATTTCCTTTCTGGGTCTGGATTACATAACTCAAGCTGATTGTTTCTTAGTTCTATCCATTTACTATCAAATTTTGTGATTTCATTTTTTCACAGCTGAATGATGCTTCATTGTATAAATATGCTACATTTCTTTTTTTCGTTCAAATTTTTTATTTATTTTCCATGCCAGCCACAGTTTAGCCTCCCTCCTCTGTTCCTATCGCCTCCTCCACCTCCTTTCTACAGCCTCCCACTCACTTCTCAGAAATGGTAAAGCCTACCATGGGGACTCAACAAAATCTGTCATATCAAGTTGAAGTAGGGCCAATCTCCTCCTTCTTGCATCAAGACTGAGAAAAGCTCTAATGAGAGACAGAAAGGGGTGGATTCAGATGAAAGAAGACATGTGAGGGACCTGGAAAGAGTAGAAGGAAAGAAATCAGAGTAAATACAAAGGACGTCAGAAAACAAGCAAGAGAATTAACAAACAAACAGGTAAACAAAAATCTGTTTTTTGACAAATGAAAACAAATAAAATGTACTTGAACCTACCTCATTCAAACTAAAAAGAATGCCAGACTAAATAAAATTTGGTCTATGTGTATTTAGCATTTGTAATTTGGCTAAATAATAGCACAGCAAAGCAAGGTTTTATCTTAATAAAATTACCACATAATTAAATGTTAATATGATAATATTTATCTTTCTATTAAGACTTTGGGATGTTTATTAGCACAGAACATATCTTAGCCAATTATCACTTTCTCTGACAAGTAAAAGATGATTTGAACCCTGTAGCACAAATAAGCTCCCTTTCCATTAGTACAAATTTTATACCAACCGTCATCAACTACATTAACACAATATTACCTCGCCTATCTTTCATTCACACATATGCTCCCTTTCCCTGAAATCCGCTTGATCGTTCACCTCAACATCATTGATGCCTTTTATGTTGTCATATCCACAGAGAGCACAAGATATAGGCTTATTTTAGGCGGATGTCATTCTTCAGTGTCTGACACCATTGACTACACAATTTCTGAAAATATTTCACCACTGTTTCAATCCTATTTGTATGTTCTCTTTTTCCTAAGTGGCACTTCTCTTAATAGGAATTGTTCCTCCATTTCTACTTAATTTTTATGTGTCAGGTTTAATGATACATTATTTGAGTTTGTTATTATTTGAGTAGGTCCACTTTCTGTTTTTGTTTATTTTTCCTGAGGTGACATCTTTTCTGTATTTCTCTCTCTCTCTCTCTCTCTCTCTCTCTCTCTCTCTCTCTCTCTCTCTCTCTCTCTCTTTCTCTGTGTGTGTGTGTGTGTGTATTTGTCTAGGAGACAGACATTGCTATTTTCATCTTCATGTAAATACACATAAAGCTAGTTGATATTTTCACTCATATCTTGTATGCATAAATCAGAGGCTTTAGTTTTTCTTCCCACCCATTTTTACCCTCACACATACTTTTAGATTCGTGAGTCAAAAAAGATGAGCGTGTTCTTATATGTTCCATTTGTTCAGTCAAAATGAGAGGGCTGAATCATACCATCTGAGAACATTGTTAGAAAAATATGACTAACTAAATCAAAGGGAAAGATTGCAAGATCCAAGATCCCAGTCAATACGTCAGCTGCAGAAAACTGTGTTATGAGTTTGGAAAGTGAAAGAAAACATGAAAAGCCAGTGAATTTCATACAGGAGCTACACAAGTAGATTTCAATACTGTTTATTCTGTTTGTTTGCAGAGAAAATGTGCTTAAGACCACAAATTGGCTGGATGTTGAGAGAGGAGGTTGAAAAAGATTGGTAGAAAGAGGAATTATTCAGCTATTGTAAGAGACAGCTGTTGGTACTGTAGTTTTAAGAAGTAGGAGAAGGATCTGAGTGTAGAGTACTGGTCTGATATTATAATTTTTGTAATAAAATAGAAATTATTTCTGAACAAATATTGCATAACTAAGTATGTGTTGTATACTACTGCTAAGAAAAGTTAATCATTTCTTCCTCTGAGACTTTAGTGCATTTCTGTAGAATCTGCATACTTAGGTACATAGTAAACATTTAATTGTTAAATGGGTAGTAGATGAATGAACACACATACAGATGTCTGGTTGAATTAGGTATGTATGCAGTGATGATATCATTATTTAACTTATCAGAGTTTTATACTTTTACATCGGTAAAGGACTTAAATGATTATTTACATTATTACATATGCTCACAATTGTTTCCTTATTTGTCCAGCTATTCCTTTGGAAGATTCTTATTAATTTAAAAATTTTGTTATAACTGTGTGTTACATGTGTACCATAGCATGTACAGACGTTAGAAGACAAATTTGGGATCTGGTTCACTGATTATGAGTCACTGACTTACAGTGTGCCTTTACCAAGTCATTAATAACAGAACTAATTACTCTAGGGTTGTATTAACATCCCTCACACACTCCTGCCAGAAACAATGGATTTTATTCTGTCTTCTATTGATTTAGTGTTTGAAAAAATTAAGGTGGTGATTTGTCTTAAAAAATAGCTTTGAACAACTCTGAGATTCCATCTTATACCTGTAAGAATGGCGAAGATCAAAAACCCTGATGACAACCTATGCTGGAGAGGGTGTGGGGAAAAGGGAACACTTCTGCATTGCTGGTGGGAATGCAAGTTGGTACAGCCCCTTTGGATGTCAGTGTGGCGATTTCTCAGGAAATTAGGAAACAACCTTACTCAAGACCCAGTAATACCACTTTTGGGTATATATCCAAAGGATGCTCAATCGTGCCACAAGGACATGTGCTCAACTATGTTCATAGCAGCTTTACTTGTCATAGTCAGAACCTCAAAACAACCTAAATGTCCCTTAAATGAGGAATGGATAAGGGAAATGTGATAATTTATACAATGGAGTACTACACAGCAAAAAAAAATGCCATCTTGAATTTTGCAGGAAAATGCATAGAGCTAGAAAACATTAATTTGAGTGAGGTAACTCAGAACCAAAAAAACAATGATCACATGTACTCACTCATAGGTGGTTTTTAAACATAAAGAAAACCAGCCTAAAATCACAATCCCAGAGAATTTAGACAACAATGAGGACACTATGAGAGACTTACATAGATCTGATCTACATGGGAAGTAGAAAAAGACAAGATCTCCTGAGTAAATTGGGAGCATTGGGATCTTGGAATAGGGTTGAAGCGGGGAGGGGAGAAGCAGGGAAGGGAGCAGAGAAAATGTAGAGCTCAATAAAAATCAATAAAAAAGAAATATGTAGCTAAAATTATACTTAAAAATAGCTTTGATTTGCATAAAATACAAGTTTTAAACTCAAAATATTTCAAACTCTTCATAAAGTATAGTTTGTTCTCTTCTTTACACTCACATAGAATATATTGCTTCTGTGATATATATTTTAACATGGTTAATTCATTTCATTGTTCAAATATGCTAAATTACCAATAGGCTTTCTTTAACCTCAATTAATTCATGAAACTTACATTAACTATTTTCTCTGTTTGCAGTAATACACAATACTGTTGCATTTATGAGGAAAGAACTTTTTATAGCATAATTCTTTAGTGATTCTTTGAAATTTCACCTCATATGCTCCAATGTTGCTCACCTCCCAGTCCCTCCATATCCTCCCCTTACCTCTGCAGCATCCTCCCCTAAACAACTCCCCCAAATCAATTAACACACACACAAACACACACACACACACACACATACACACACACATACACACACACACATAAACCCAAAATGAGAATATTACATTTTGAGAATATGAGCAAAGAGGTCAAGACCATGATGGGTACACCCACTGAAACCATCTACCTGAGCTAAGGGGAGTTCAAAAACATGAACAGTACTGGGAAGGAACAAGCATAGGACCAAATTAGTCCCTCTGAATGTGGTTGACAATTGCATGGCTGGGGCAGACTGTGGACCACTTACAGTGGCAGCAGGATTTATCTCTACTGCTTGTACTGGATTTTTAGAAACCTATTCTTTTTGGATGGGTACCATTCTCCTCTGTACTTCCAACAACTCTTCATCCTACTGGCTTCAGGAGCTGCCACTTCACTTACATTTTGTTCAACAAACCATGCCCAAACAATGTTTATTGCAATAAGTCTTTGCTCTGGTTCAAGGCTTCTGGCACACCATCTTAACTAGTCTCTCACCAAAACTCGTTTTGGATATACTACTGTTTCTCTGAGTCATGGAGTTTCTGTGGTTATTGTTCTGCTGTACCAGCACATTTGTGTCCTCCAGCATTACATAGATGGGTGGATTATAGGCTGGGCCAATCTGAGACCTAGGATGTAGACTGGGTGGTATCTGATCTGGTCGGTCAGGGCCACTAGGACTAGCCTGTCAGGTAATTGGAAGAGCAGCTCTCCTAGGACAATGTCCTCTAGGGCCACTTCCACGGCATGCCCATGTCAAGGGGGTGAAACCACCTCAGCTGAGTGGTTGCAAGCTACCCCAGGGCAGGGAGGAACAGGGCTGGTTCTGCATGGCGATTTGATTTCAATTTGTATGGTTCCTATGAGCTCTGTGGCAAGACTGGCCTTCATCACAGACACTAGGTACAGCAGTTACATTGATGCAGACATAGCCCTGAGCAGCATTTTGTGTATGGATGACACCATGACCCTGTGTTGTTGCACAGGCCACCCATATCAGTATGGACCTCATGGCAGCCCAGCCCTCAGGCACCAACATGTCCACAGGTTGTGACCTAGATCCCAGGCATTCATGTAGCCTGTGGTGTCACCATAGACCATGGACATCAACAGAGATCCTGGCTGTGGTAGGACCACAGACCCAAGCATGGCTGGTATCAGCACATTAGCAGCCTGAACACAGATATCAGCAGCGAAACGGGTCAGTATAGTTCACACAAATTGGTAGTCCTCTCAAAGACATGGTCCTTTGACACCAAAATGATCCTAGGTGACAGCCCAGATACATGGCATTGATACTGCCCTTGAAGACACCAGGAGCTACAGAAAACAATAAAGACATTAGGTGCAATAGAGTCACAGACCCAAACATGCTTCACCCCTGCAGCATCAATGGCATAGATAATACCATAACCCCAGGTAACAGCAGGCCACACGATCAGCATGGTCCCAGTGGCAGCACAGTTTCTGGATACCAACATGGCCATAGGATACTCTCCAGACTCTGGGCCTCCACGTGTCTTTTGGTGGCACAATGGACCAGTGACATCAACACAGACCCTGACTGTGATAGGATTATGGACCCAATTATGATAATCAGCAGTAGTCCATACCTGAATGTCACCATGGACCAAAGTGGCAGCACAGTCAACCCAGACTGGCATGACCCCAGATGGTAAGGATCAGACATGGTTCTCAGAAGTAGCTTAGGACTGGATGGTACCATGGCCTGGGGTGGCAGAAGGATTTTTCAGGTCAGTATTCAGCACTTGCCTCAAAATAAATGTGAGAACTAGGTGTGACTTTTAGAGGGAAGGAGGTTGACAAGGTAAGAAAGATAACATCTGTTTAAGTTGTAATAATACCTCTGGATTCAGAGAAAAAAAAGAACAAACATAAGGGGGAGATTATAGTCTTAAATACCTAAATTAAATAAAATGAAAAACAAAAGAAAAACAGAAAGAACAAATAAATGACTCAATGATATGACTAAGGAATTTGAAAAAAAACAAAAACAGACTTAAGTTAAACCTAGTAGACAGCAAGAAATTTATATCCATATATAAGTATATGGCATATATAATTATTTATATTATATAAATGTATATTATATAATCAATAACAGCAAAGCAGAAATAAATAAAATAAGAAGTAAGAAAACAATGCAAAGAATCAATGAATCTAAGAGCCAGTTCTTTGAGAAGGTAAACACGATTAACAGGTCATTGGCCCACCTAACCAAAAGAAAGAATGGGATGACCCAAAAACTAAATCTGAAATGAATGGGAAAACACTACATTAGATACCAAAGAAACACAGAATATTACAAGAGAATACTATAAAAGCCTGTACTCCAGTAAGTTGGAAAATCTAACAAAAATTGATCAATTATTATTTTATTCACCCCTTCTACCAAAGAGGAACTAAGAGAGTACCAATGTAAGGAGATTAAAACAGCAATAAACATATTTCTTAGAAAAATATATCTAAGCTCAAATGAATTACGATCAGAATTCTAACAGACTTTCAAAGAATAACTGCAACCAATATGTCTTTATTCAAACAAAGAAAGAAATAAAAGAATCACCATCAAACTCATTCTATGGAGCAACTATTATTCTAATACCCAAACGAGAAAAAGACATAACAATAACAATAACAAGAGAAGAAAACTACAGACATCTGGAGAACACAACTTGAAACACCTTCAACAAAATGTTAGCAAATCAAATAAAGACTCATATCAGGAGGATCATCCACAAAAATCAAGTTGGATTTATTCCCAAAATACAGGGCTGGGTCAACATACATAAGTCAAAAAACTTAACAAATAATATAACTGGTCTTAAAGATGAAAACCACATGATCATCTCAATAAATTCACAAGAAGCTTTTGACACTATCAAGACATTTCATGATAAATGTCTTCAAGATAACAAAACTGGAAGGAATGTACCTTAATATAACATAAGCTGTATTTCACAACGCTTCAGTCATTATTGTCCTAAGTGAAGAAAATCTCGAAGCAATACCATGAAATTCAGGACTGAAGGATGTTACCCACTATCCACAATAGTTTTTAATATAGTACTGAAAATACTAGGTACAGTGATAAAACAAGTGAAGGAAATTAAATGGATACAAGTGGAGAAAGAAGATATAATTTTATTCATATTTGCAGATATTCTGAATTTATACTTATCTGATCATAAAATTACATCAGAAAACTTCTAGAAACAAATTATAATTTCTCCTACTCTTCAAGTAGACTTTGGAAGCTCAGTCCAGTGCTTTGATGTGGCTCTCTTCCTCTGTTTCCATCAGTTGTTGGATGAAGGTTCTATAGTGATATTTAAGATATCCATGAGTTTGACTAC
>JAQHUG010000483.1:873388-890262 GCA_028555095.1 Dicrostonyx torquatus | reverse complement strand
GCAGTAATCATATGGGGATACAATACTATTTATCCCTCATATATTGATCCTTCTTACATACACATCTAGGGGGTTAGCTGCATGTTCTATAATTCATATTTGCTTTATTAGTGATTATATGTTAATATCTTGACTGATCACATGAAATTGATTTAGAAATGAAAGTCGTTGGTGCTGTGGGACAATCTTTTTCTGCTTTGTGATATGCATTACTCCCATCAAACTGATTAACCAGTGAATAGGCAATATTTTCTGGACAGAAAGAATACTGGGAATAAGAAGAGCAGAGTCTCAGAAGTTGAGAGGACATGTAGATAGAGCTGGAGATGGATGTGCAGTAAGGCAACGTAGATCAGGAAAATGGGCTAATTTAAGATGTAAAAGCCAGTTAGCAATAAGTCTAAGCTATTGACCAAGAATTTATAATTAATAAGTCTCACTGTGTTTATTTGGGAGTGGCTGGCAGGACAGAACTGACGAAGAGACCTGATAAAAAATCTTTGCCTACATCTTGGTATAGTTTAAGTTCTTTAAGCATACTAATTTTATTATCATTTCATAGGACCAGTATAATGGAAAACATATCTAAAATCAAAAACTAGTGCCTTGTTATTTATTAGTCTCATGAATATTTGATTCGGTTATTATCCTGTTGAATCTTAAAATAATCAGATTTTAAAGAATTTATTTTAAGGTGAACGTATGGGCTTGTCTTACTCAAGTACTATTTTTTTTTCTCCTTCAGAGACAGGGTTTCTATGTGTAATTTCCTTGGTTGTCCTAGAACTTTCTGTACAGCCAAGGCTGTCCACGGACTCAGAAATCCACCTGCCTCTTCTCTTGAGTGTGGGATTAATGTGTGCAGCACCATTACCTAGCTAAAGTACAATTTTTTCTTTTTAGTTTTGATGTGTACTTTTAAGTATGTTGTGACACCACTTAAATATAAATTTCACTACAAAATACCCCTTTAATTATCTTTAAGGTTTTATATGAGGAAAAGAATATAAATTTGACTCAGACTTGCACATTACAAATTTATAACTTTTTATAAAGGATGATATAGACTTTTCTATTTCTGAAACAATTGCCTGAAGTAACGGATCTCTGTGGTTCTATTCTTACCAAGTCATACTTGTTTCATTGAAGAATAATGAATAAAATAAATTGTATCTGTTTACACATGAAAAAAAGACATTTATTAATAAGTTACTAAACTACTTCTTAGGGAGTGATTTATAAAAGGCAAGATTGGGAGTTAAGGTTTTAACTGTATCTTTCAAGAGATTTTTAGTTATATATGACAAAAAGGTTATTTGTGCCTTCATGTTATTGTTCCTTGAAATCATTACTGATTTATCTATGTATTAGACATAAATCTTTTCTGGGGGGGCTGAATGGAATCTCTTTCAGACTGTGGAAAAACGTACCTAAACACAAATGACTGAGATAATTCCCAGTTAAGTATTCCTGTTATTTTTTACTTGATATCTCTAATAGTTATGCAGGGAGTAAAATGTCCATTCTTAACTCCCATGCTTTGAATATAATAAAACACATAGATTAAAGAGACAAAAATTTAAAATGTGCTTGTTATAAAAAAATACAGGGAGACAAGCATATCAATAATTAGCTTTCCTTTTACAGTTTTTTAAATCTCCAGCGTGTCCACAGAGATATTTATATTTCATGATATGGATATGTGGAAGGACACATAGACGACTGAGTTTATATAGATAGGTCACTGGGTAGATAAGTGGTGGATTTTTGAGGTATGTGACAATTATAAACCTAATTCCTGAACTCCCACTATCTTGACAGAACGAAAAGAACTGTGCTTTCCATTACCTTGGGGCTCTCAGCCACTCGTGACTGCTCATTCACTGATATGCCCACTTCATAACTACTGTGGTGTGGTGTGGAAACCACAGTTACTTTGCCAATCAACATTGCGACACATGTGTGGTCTTCTTTGCATTTATGCCTGACAATCTTGCCTAACTGACTAAAATAGAGCGTTTTGCTTTAATCATGCAATCAATGTTTGCTAAAGTTGTGAAAAATGCATAGTAAAGTATGGGTGAATTAAACATATATTTTTTGCATGAGGCTTCCAGGGATGTTTTGATTATGTATATAATATCAACACCTACTATGAAAAATTAAATAACATGATAAGGCAATTATGTGCCAGATGTCATCGGCAGTATGTTATTAAAATTAAATTAAAACAAAAAGCTGATTGGGCTTTAATTGATGGAAAACCATATCAACATCTGGATGTGGNAACTGAATGAGTATAATATGTATTACTTAAAACAAAAATTCTACAAAGAAAAGCATCTTTATAGATGTTTCCATTAAATTATTTTGAAATATTGTAAAAACAATACTTTAAAATATCAATATGTAAGACATAATTCTAGCTTTTTACTCTTATGTGTAAATTGTATTATGAATGTTTCTTTTCATTTTCAGCTTTATAGTTACTCAGAAAGAGATATAAAATAGCTAAAGTAATTTAAACGATATACCTGCCTTAGTTACTTCCTCAGACACAAATGACAATGAGTCACTAATTTGTCCTCTATAGAGAAAGAATGCTGAGGTCTGGCTTAGACTTATATTTAGATCAATGAAGTCTTCAGATGTAATCTCACAAAACAGACGTCTACAGGAACTCGATGTGTTCTGTTATAGTTTGGTATGTTCTACTCATTAAAGAAATGCTTGATAGTTCTTTTAAAACCCTGTTTCATCACAGAACTCATAGCCGTACTGTATTATTCTGATATCATTCAGAATGAACATTTAAATACCTAGCACAGAACACCTTATCCATAGTTTCCCGTTTTATTCACAGTGAAGAAAGAACCTTTTATTTTAGAAAGAGCCATTGTGTTCTAGCATGTATTACCTTCAAATCTTTGGATTTGTACATTTTCACTTCACTGTGTGATAGTCTCATACTGAGAGCACATCTTTTCCCTCCTGGTATTACTAGCTTTTGTCTGTAACTGTAGATATATTTGGCTATCATGCTTTGATACTTGTTCTGTCTTTATCATTCCCTATACTTTTATTTTTGTTCTAATAAGTTTTCTTTTCATTTTATCATGCCATGTGTTTCTCACTCAACTCACAAATGAACTCATCACACTTACTTCCTTAATTCCATTTTAAATAATCTACATTTGTAATCACTCCTTAACTCAATTCTCTCATTTATATGTTCTCACAGATACATAAGGTAGAAATAGTTAACTGAAATCTCACCATCTTATGCAACAAGTTTCATTAAGTATCATTTACTTTTTCTATAATAGTACGGATTGATAGATTATGTTTGGGGTAAACCTGTTACCACATGCTTGCCCATTAGTCTCAGAGAAAACAAACTCTAGGAAAACATGATGGTTCTCTTACAAGAAAAGAAAGAACAAAGCTAATGACTGGTATCTGGGGAGGAGAATGAGAAGGAAGTACACTTTAGCATCCTTGAGTCTCAAAATTTACTGCAAAAATTTACAAAGTATGTGGAACCCACATTTAATGTATTTGTGATATTTTCTAGTTAACACAAATCTCAGTCTCTGTGTTTTGAATGTGTGTATTTTCCTGATGAGCTATTCCAATTCTTCTGGGTTAGAGACTGTACTGTCTTCCGTTCATGTTGTGTTGTGTAGTATTTAGTAACAATTGCCAAATTTTATTTTAAAACTTTCACAATTATGTGTGCAAAAACCAACTAGAGCAGTTAAATATCAGCAGGGAACAGTTGCTTCTACACTTTCGTTATTATAATTTGAAAATAAAGGATATTATTAAAGGAAATATGTTTTTATAAGTAAAAATGCTAGTGTCTCCACTACACATTGCAGGGTGTATGTGTAAGAGTATAAGGTCATACTTTATTAGTGTGTACTACAGAAGACCAAAAATGTCACTAGCAACTGAGCTTCTGGTTTTAAAATACAGCTGTCCAAATTGACTAATCTGCAACAGCATTTCTTTATTATTTAACCATAAAAATGTGATGTCTACTAACATAGACTGTGTTTCCTTCCGTGGCCTTCCTTTGTTGTTCATTCGAAACAGAAAAGGACAATTTATACAAACTTGTAAAATATGACCTTCCCTACACTGTTCTCTTTATAGAAACTGACTGTATTTCTGAGTTCTGTAAGATTTTTGATTATTTTACTTTACAAAAATCTAAGAATAAAAAATGAGAAAAATTATCTCTTTTGTGGTGAAAAATATAGCTCAGTAGTTGCTTGTAGATCCATTTCAAATGAATTTGGATTAATGGCAATATTAGCAAGGAAGCTATGTTTCAGAGTCAATGGCTCACTCTCTTCTTATTCTAACCTACTGCTAGTATTTTATACTATAGCTATTGATTAAAATGTGTTCTTATGACTTTAGATAACAGTGTAGATTGAGTAAACATTTAATTATTTAAAATATTTGATAAGATAATTAAAATAGAATCTATATTTAGCATATTTCCCTGTTACACTTCTAATAACAATGTTGCAAATAAATATACTTATTTTTAGTTTACTTTTTATGTGTGATATTGTTCATTAATTAGGAAATCTATGCCTTTTATTAGCAATGATGTAAATGTGTTTAATAATTTTATGCCTTTCAGTGATTTATTAAAGTTTAAACAAAACATTTGTTCTTTTCGTGGCAAGTATTTCAATTAGTCTCATTTGTTGGCTACAGTATCATTAATTGTTCTTGAATCTATTTTTACTTGTTCTATAACCTTTTCTGCAATAATTTTTCAAATCTATGCTTATGCTCAAATACATATTGGATATCACAATGGCATATTATGTATTTGACTGTGAGAACACAGTTTTAATGATAGTTTAATGATAGACTTTAATGATAGTTTCAAGTCTGGAGTAAAAGGAGGATTTTGCAGATACAGAAAGTAGACAGTGTAGTCAGAGAATCAGATATTGTCCCTAAGGGGCTTCTAACCAAGGAAGATAGCAAGAATCAAGTAATCGATTCTTCCATAGTAATGCAGAGTGCATGACTCTGCCAGAATGTTCATTCTGTCCCAGTACAACAAAGTATAGACTTTCAGACTCCAGAACAAAGAAAGAATAAGTTTTATGACAGTGACAATTTATTACAGAGGTCAAAGCCTGTTAATAAAATCCTAGGATACCACTTAACACTGGGAATAATCAGACTTTCTGTAACAAAGTGGTGGAAGCAATCTGTAATTATCTTTATATTTAGGAATATATGTGAATACTTGTCACATATCTTTGCTCATGTCCTCTGATACTGTGACTCAGAGGAGAAAAATATGGAGAAGGAACATATTTCTTAGGAACAGAAAAAAACCAAAAAGAATTTACAAGTAAAAAAGATGGGAATATTCTTAAAGCTCCCTATTGCTAATTTTAACATCAATTCCTATTATCTGAAATCTGTGTTCTTTTGGATCCTTAAAATTTCAAAGAAAGAAATATACATCAGGCAACTAAAGAGAAAGAGTATGAAAAAAAGGAAAACAGAAAGGCAAGCAACAGGAGATGATGTGTGGGTCTGTGCTTGGCACAAATTAATTGCTACTCTGCTTATGTCAGGCAGGGCTGAAGATCACTAAGAAGCTGGAATGAAAACTTAGGTCTTTCATGAGAAGAAAATTTCACTTACGTTATATTATTGTTAAGACAAATTTTGATATAAGGGAATGCATTCTAGAAAAAATAATAAGTTAAATTATTGTAATATTTTTGATATTTCCATTAGTTGATGTTCTTTCAGTTTCTATTGTCTTACTTATTTTATCCAAATATTGCTTTGGGTTGACTTTGCTTTCTGCCACTCATGCACTGATGGAAATGTATCAGTTTTCCAAGTGGATACTGGATTGTGTTCCATAAAGCCTGTTGGTCTCTGTAATCTCCTACATTTATTTTATTTTTTGAAAGATGGATCTATAAAAGATGATACTGATCAAGACATTTCACCCTTAGGAGAGGAGACTCAGATGATTCAGCCTAGATAGAACCCAAAAGCCTCCTCGCTGCCTTCTATTATACATGATACTGGGATGTATTCTGCAAGCTCTCACAGGAGACAACCAATGCATAATTTTGGCCCCTGCAACACCTATGAATCACAAACAATTATCAGTCTGGCAAGATAATTTTAAAGGTGTAATTTTAAAGGTGGCACTCACAGAGTGGTGGTAACCAAGTGCTATCTAATTCAACTTAAGGCACACTTAATATGGGAAGTCTTCTCTTGAACAATAAACCTAGATAAGTTTTCAGGACTAGTGAAGACATGGAGTCTTAGGAAAGGATTATGTCACCTTGCTCCACCTGTAGAATCCCTTACTGCATTTCAAATCTTACTCTTGTACTCAGAATTAAGTTTAGCTGCCACCCCAAACCAAAATCTTCTCTACAACAAATAGAGGTCACCATGATTCTATTTCTTAAAAGCTTGTGCCCTCTCATCTTCTTTCCCTTCCCATTATTCTTTAAGTTTTTCCATTTATTGTTTATTCAGTGTCACTTATTTTGCTGAAACTGTTTCTACTTTCAGTTACATTTGGGAATTCTGCAATAGACATCTGATAATTTCTAATTCATTCTAGTTTTTTATCTTTGTGAAACATGTAATGACAGATGTCTGTACCAACTTAAGGACACTGCTGTGAAAGTCATTTTATTAGTTTGTTTTGGTTTTACATACATGCCTACCATCCCCCATAAACACACACACACACACACACACACCTATAAACATACTTTAAAATCCACACTATGAAGTCTTGTGAATAATACAAAGAAAATAAACAAGATAAGGACGTTGGAAAAAAACAGCATTGAAAAGAATATGAATTGAAATGATCAGTAAAATCAAGTGTTTGAATTATGCCATAACTAGATTTATTATTTTTGATATGAGTTCTTTTGATGTGGGAGTGTTCTCCTGTATTTTGTATTACTCTTATTGGTTGAATAAAGAGCTGTCTGGCTTATAGGATAGGTCGGCCCTTGGGTGGGTGGAGTAGACAGAACGGAAGTTCTGAGGAGAGGAAGGAAAGTGAGCCAGATGCCACGAGCCACCATCGCAGATGGATGCAGGTTAGACCTTTCCGGTACGTCACCACGTGGTGACTTACAGACTTTTATAATGGGTTGATTTATGAGGTGAGGGCTAGCTGGGAAAAGGCTAGTGATAATAAGCCAGGCAGAGTTTAAATGAATACCATCCTCACGTGGTTATTTCGGGTGCAGGCCAGCCGCTGAGCGGGCCAGCGGCTGGGGGCTTGGAAGCTGGGTGCGGGAACAAACAACACGCACCTCTCTCCCCTAATTACAACATTCTTTCACAAGTCATTTTTGAATACTGCATATTCTTTAGTTTCTTCCCACATTCCTTATATGATGCATCTGCTTTTCTCATTATTTAACTAATATGACTTAAGAGGTTGAAATATGTTCTAGATGAAAATTTTTCGAAGTCACTTTGTGCAATCACCTCAGTTTTCATGGATAAGATGATGAAAGTCAAGAAACTGGCCCCAAATATCCTTGTTACCAGAAAAGTGGTAATGTCCAGCACATGGTTCTTAAAAGAGATCTCTGTGGGTCTCCCTGCTTCTTCTCATTTCTCTTCTGTATCTGGACTAGGTTTCTCTCTTTGGGATGTATAAAATGTAATGTATGTTTCTGATGGCCTTGGGATGGACTTAGGAGGACAAATATTCTTTTTGTGAGAAAATAATGGCAGAAATAAAACCATTTGTTGTGAAACAGTTTGTTGTTACAAAGGCTAGACATTTGACTTTACTGAGGTGATTCATATCCCACAGAAAAACAATGTGTGCTTTTGAGTCATCAGGTTTTATTATACTCATAAATCATAAGGACTAGAAAGAAGGGGGATTTCATATTCTTAGCTTTTATTTATTCCCTCAAAGAAAAAACAAGATGTTTAATTCCTTTGCTTTTTTCCACTCTTCCATTAAAGAGAGTTCTAACTAATATTATCTATTTACTATCTTGTACTCAGTCTTTCCAGCAATTATCTCAGACACATATATGGATATTTATTCTCTTCATTATTTTTCACAAATGAACACAATGAAGGCAAATGTTGATCTCTGGGTAAAAATCTGAACTGCTGCACTAGTGCTCAGAATGGTCAAACTAGAGACCCATAACTTGATAATGAGAAACAGAGAAAGACTATGAAGCACTCAGTCCCAAATGGAATGTCTTCATCAAACCCTCACCTTAAAGCTCCGAGATCTGTGCAAAAGAGGAGGCACCATGATTGCAAGTGCTAGAGATGATGGATGATTCCAAGGAAAAAGTGTCCTCCAGACATGACAGGATTGATGCCTATATGAACCCACAGATTCTGTGGCAGCATACACAGTAAGGGAACATTTTCAAGCCAGACAGGTCCCAAACCCTCAGTCAGTGACAGAGTCATAGAGTCACATAAGAAATTAAGAATCTATCTACAAATGGTACCCACTGGTAAAGGGAAAATCAAGAGTCTCACTAGGTATATCAATCACATTAAGACAGTTCCCACACTGAATGTCCCCAAATAATTGATCAATACAAAGTGATCTCAACGTTTTTAAGGAATCTTTATTTTCTTTGTTTTATAATTCTTTGTTTTATTTGTCTTTAGCTTGTTTGTTTCTATTTCATTTTTGAGATTTTTCTTTTATTGTTTTTTCTTGTAATATATGTATTTTTTTTAGGAAGGTACTTAAATTTGGGTGGGTAGAGAGGTGGGGAAGCTCTTGGAGGAGTTTGCAGAGGAGAAGTCATGACCAAAAGATATTCAATGAATATGGTTTGTGACAATATCAAAAAATAATTAAAAACTCTACAACAAGAATGAAATTATTCACTATTTTGACAAACCCAAGGGTCAAAGACATCAGGCGAATATAAAAGTCTTATGAAGGGCAGTCGTTCTTTCTTCCTAATGTGCCATTCTTTGTTAAATTGCTTTCTATATCTAATATGGATAAAAACAACAAAACAGGTTAATATTTTTCTCCTTGAGAATATTATGATACTACAGCAATAAAAGAAAATATCAAAACCACATTTTCTCCAATTTATCATTACCTACTGCATTGCACCTACATTCTTATGAACTCAGGATTTAACTGATAAGGAAATTTATCAGTCATATTAACTAATTTGTGCCGAAACTACATAGTTATGTTTACTGCTCTCAGACTAACCAAATTATGTGTGTGAATTAATTCAACTTCCCTCCTTTCTACTTAAACTGCTAAAGAGAATATGTATGTATATTTATCTCATTTGATTCATGCTTATCTTATATAAATAGTTATACAGCTTTAATGATATTTCTCATAATAAGTACCTTTGGGAAGCATTTAACTTTTTTAGAGGAATATTTATTTAAAACATTTACAAAATAAATATCTCTATGAATTCATTATATGTAACTTAAAAGGCAATAATATACTTGGGATTTAAAATATTCATTGTGCTAATATCTGCAATAGAAAAATTTAAACATGAGTACTCATTGAAGAAATTAATTATAACATCTCTATATTTACCACATATAAAATATTACACAGGTATTAGAGAAAAAGTATTGAGAAATTATATAATTAAATGGTTATTAGCCTGATCCTAACTTGAATGAAATATTTATGCTGAGTGAAGTTAATATTGGTTGAAATAAATATTTCATGCTACACAATTTCTAGTACTCAGACATAGAAACACATCCCCACGTCATAGAATTAAGGGTAATTCAAAAAATATTCTTTGCATGGCAGCCACTTGTTAAGAATCCAATAATCTCTTTTTGGAGAACTTTCTTCCATTGTTTAATTTTTGTGTACAAAACTAATGACATATGTTTTGCTGGAACATTCTGAATATAGTTTTTTTCTTAATAATGTAAGCTGTTGCATCAAATTTATAAAACATAAATTTATCTCTTACTCAATATACTTAGCCAATGTTTAGTCTTTATTAGATTTGTCTCAGACAAATTTTCTTATATAGTATTTAAATAAAGCTTGTCTTTAGTTATCAATTCAAATACTAAAATATAAATTCTGCTCTAAAAATTGAGTAAAACGTAAAAGCATTTGTTTTTCCATGACAACACAATAGATAAAATATATAAATACATAGAAATGATGTGGAAATTGATGGATTACACAATCAACACAATTCAAAATGATTGTGAACCTTTGAAATGAAGAAATACCATGTGAAGTTAAACTTACATAGTCAGTTTGAAGTTCATTAGGCATATTGTAAGAAATAAACCATATATTATAAATAAATAAAGTCTCCTGTTCACTAAATCTGATGTACTCTCAAAAATTGTCTCTCTTCACAGTGAAATTAATGGTTGGAATGATACTTCTGTAGACAGTTATCAGAGTTATTTAAGCAATAAGCAAATGCATTTAATGTAATGGTAACTGGTATATTTCAGAAGTATTACTGGGACTGCATTTCAAAGTTGTATAACCTATAAAATGACTGCCATTTTCTGAAGGGGAGTGGTCTTGGCCATTTCGGCTTAGCTAATTATTCTGCCCCCCTAATTAGTTGTTAATTAATTAATGGGGCTGGACCACCAGGTCCCAAGAGGTATAAAATGATAGGCCCACGTGGAAAGCGCTCTCTCTGCGTGGATCACCAGCCTGCCTGCTTCTTCGGAGGAGGTCTTTCTGGTAAAGTAATCTGTATGTATTTGGCCCTTAGTAAAATTGTGTGTTGCAAATAAACTTCCACACTTGGCGCCCGCAACTTGGGGCCTTTTAAGAATCCCCCAGCCGGGTGGGGCTGTATTTCTCCCCAGGGTGAGGCTCTGTTTCTCCCCGAGTCTGCCTCTGCTCTGCTCCGCAGCTGTAACCGGTGCCACTGCGGAACCTGAGGCAGGGAATTTTGCGTTTTACTCTGGCCCACCACACCTGTTCACTCCCACCACCCGCCACCCGCCTATGCTCCGGGTCTGAATCACTTCGGGGCATGCGCACTTGGTCTCCGCCTGCCCCGTTTTGCTTTCCTTGCGTTTCGAAATTCAGAGCCAGTTCTGAGTACTTTCTCGCCAGTTTCTGCGGCCTGCTCTCCCCGGATCCAGCTTGGCTCAGCCGCGCTCTTGGCCCAGCCACTCCCCCATGGCCGCAGCTCCTCCACGCACACCTACCCCACTGCCTCCACTTGTTCCGCTGCCTGCTGCACTCGCACCCCTGCCCTCCACCCTGAAGCTCGTGCTCCGGGGGCCCCAGCCTCCTGTTTGTTGCTCGGACCCCTGCACCCCCCCCTGCTCGTGCCCTGCACCACCGCGGGCCACCGCGGGCCACCGCGGGACCTCAGCAGCCAGCCAATCACCGAATGGGCCAGTTCAACCAGCACAGGGTCTGGGAACTTTGGCCCGTGTTTCCCCCACCTGCACTTCTGTTCCTGAGCCTCCTGGTCACTACTGCTCCTCTGTGGAGCTCGCGCACACCCGCCCCGTGCGGGTGTCTGTACTGGAGGCAGGCACTTTGAGTGCATTGTGAGTGAGGCTCCACCCTCAATCCAGGCCCTTGCCAAGACATTTCTGGAGTTTTGNAGGCTCCAAAGCCACAGAGATACCGTGTCTCGAAAAACCAAAAAAAAAAAAAAAAAAAAGATGGGGTGAATTATGACTGAACTAAAAAGAATGCAAACTACTATCTTCATTGTTTTCCAAAAACATTACAAAAATTGAACCGTCACAAGTCAAGACGTGTAGTTTTCTATACAAATGTATTTTTTATTGTTATTATTATAATATATGTATTATTATCAAATGTATATGTTATTTATTTGAAAAGTTTCATTCTAAGAAATGGATAGGAAATAGGTTCTTATCACCTTCACTTTTGGTTCCAGCCTTTCTGGGTAGCTAAGATTTTCATCACATACAAACATAAAATCTATGTGATGAAATTGTTACTAGTTGCACAGTAATTATGACAGAAACTGGATTAAAAGGTAAGATTCTGCAATTAAAAATTCCTATCATCTCCTGCCTAATATATTTCATTTATGTTACTGAGCATTTTTGAAACTCTGATCTCCTTGAATATATTTCTTGCAATTATACTCATTGACTCCTTTTTTTTTTTCTGGAGAAAATGATTGTTCCTTCATTCATTGAGTCATTCATTCTAAAAGGGAACTAGGGGTGTCTTAATGTTTTATGCACTCTGTTTATTGGTTTCGAATATAGAAGGTGCAGGTTTGTTTCCTCACAGATTGATTAAGCAGAGCAGTTGGCCTAATTCTAACTCGACTGATTCCATTTTTACATATGTAAGTCTTTCCTCTAGGGAAGGGAAGGACTACATATGGCAATTTTATCTTTACTTTTTTCAGATAGGTTGCTTTTGTACCAGATTTTTAGAGATGGTTCTACTTGAGAGAAGATGAACTGATATGTGTATCTTATATGTCTTCAAATATTAGACAACAGTCTATGAACTACTTCAGAACTGCAATTTTATTGCATTCTCAGGAAATTTTGCTTAGAATATAAGTGATCTCAGGTATACCCCTTCATTAAAAGGGAAGTCAAGTTTTGAATGCTATTGGCTTCAAAGATTTACTAAAATTTAATGTTATGTCTGATTATTTATTTTAAATTCAGTAGCCTATGAATTTTACCTGCTCACTGGTTCTTTTAACATTTTAATAGAATGATTTAGACACTATATTTAATGTTTTCAAAGAAGGCATCAAACACTACATGATATCTTCTTGGATAGGGGTGAGTGAGACTTTATGTCCACTTCTCTTTCTCAGTTATTTTTGTCTGGTTGGAACTTTTGTAGGTTTTGTGCATGCTTTCTTTTTCTCTATGGTTTTATATGTATATTAATCACATTGTGTTTGGAAGATATGATTTCCTTTCTGTCATCCACCATATCTGGTTCTTAAAATCCTTCCACCTGGAGGGAAGAACATTTCTAAAGACGTCCTGTTTAAGTCAAAGTCTTATACTTTCTCTGTCAGGTCCTTCTGAGGATAGTTATGTTAATTGCCATCTACTGCAATAGGAAGCTTCTCTGGTGAGAGCTGAGTGGCTATAGCAATATGTTATTAAAAGAATTTACAAGATCATATTAGTAGGCTTTCTTCTTTTCCCATGTCTTATATAACGTTAGGTTACTTTATCAGTGCCAGATATACATTCCATCTAATGAGCACAAAATTCAATAAACAAATGGTCTACTACTCACATAACACTTGTACTACTATCTCACCAATATATCTTCCAGGCAAATGTCTTTTATATGTCTCATCATTTGTAGATGAGTGATATTTATGATTATTTACTTCTCTTTTATGTGAGTGAAAACGATTCATGTAAAACACCCTCTATGATGAAGTATAAAAGTGTGTGCATTCTTACTTTCTAGAAATTATTTAGTTTTCTTTCTTTTCTCTTTGTCCACAGCCATGTATTTTGCATATACTTTGAAATGACAAAAGGAGAAGTGCCTAAAGTGAAAATCTCATAGGAACTCTATACTTTTGATATATGGGAAAGTCAGCGTGTCCATAAGTAAATTGCTTATTGTTATGCTCATTCTGCTGACCAGTAACTTGGCAATAATAAATAGGTAATAACAATAATTTTATTAGTTTTATTTACAATGATGTATAATGGTAAACACATAAATAGCAAATCTTATCATTTTAATGTGAATTATGTGTTTGTCATTATTCATTATGGTGTTTGCTATGTTGCAACTGAAGAAAAACATGCAAGGAAAATCCTCAAAGTTATTGTTTTCTGTGCTGAAAATCTTAAGAATTTCTATAAAGAAAAAGTAAAAAAAATCATTCGTAAAACTAGTACATCGAATATGGAATCAAACATACATAAACATTGTCAACTAACACAGAGTCAAAGGGAATCAGTAGAGAAACAGTCATACCATGAATTGTTCTAAAACTAATAAAATGATGGAAGTCTTAAAATGATTAATGGTGCTACTAACCTTGGAGGTGGAGGAAAGATTAAGAAGACAAAGGGATCTTTGGTCAAAGAAAATAAACTGTAGTTTACTGCACTGTCAACAGAAGTGTAAACAAACCTGTTGTTTTGGAAAATATCTAGAATGTTCCTCAAAGGCTCAGCTATTGATGACATAGTTCCTGTCTTGTGGGATTTTTGGGATATAGTGAAAACTCCAGGATATTTTGCAAAGTTATAGGTGTGAGTTTGCCGTTGTGGGAGTAAGTTTGAAAGATATATTTTAGACCTGATGCCTTAGACATCATCTCTTTCTTCACATCTCCTCTCAGTTGCTTCTTGATACCACAGAATAAATAGCTTTTCTTCCAACATGCCCTTCTACCTTGATTTACTGTTCCATTATCAAGAGTGATCAAAAACTGAAAACTCTGAAATCAAGAGCCAAAATCAACCTTTCCTTAAGTATAGTTCTCTCTAATATTTTAAAAATATCAACAAAGGGTTTAAGATTACATCTACAGTCTTACTCACTGACACCTGAGATGTCTTTCCCTAGAAACTCGCTGGCCCTAGTGGCCAAGAAATCAGTTAGATGGGTTTTACTCTCTTTTCTGTCTTCCAACTTCAATTCCCTGGGCTCTCTCTCAACTTGCTAACTGGCAACCTGCTTTGGCCTCTCTCTCTGTTCCCATTCCAGAGAGAAGAACCCAATCTTCATACAGCCTTTATGTTCAACCAATGTCACCATCCAAACCCTAAGGAAGTATTTTCACATGGCGTATTTTCACATGGCCAACCTGGTCAGAGAATCAGGTAAGCTCTTTGTACTTGCCTCTCTACCCTCCAGTTCCAACTCCAAAAGGTCCAACTTTGGGACATAAGAATTGTTGTAGCCTCTCATTTCTCCCTATTCCATTCTCAAGGAAATAAGAAGATGCTCTGCTACAGCCTTCCTTCCTCACTCCATACATTTTCATCATTTTCCAACAACCCCAGATCCTGGAAATCCACAGGTCAGGCCAGGCCATGTCAGCCAGGGTATCAGGTTTTCTTGAAGAGCAAGTCTTCCTTCTTCCTATAATATAGTTGAAGCAATTTCAGCATTCCTCCCACCAATTCATTCCCACTCATGCATGATAGTTTCTAATAACGTGAAAGAAGGTCTAACCTGGATTCCCAGTGGCCACACCTAGCAGGGCATCAGAAGAATTCCCTACAATGCAACTTGCACTCAGCACACACTCAATTTCCTGATATGGTAATAGAAACTAAGGAATGAACAACAGCCCAAAAAAGAAATAAAAGCAGAAATCAATGCCTAGAATTAGAATCATCTTAAACCCAGATACCTAGAAGACAGCATAAAAACACTATCAACAACAGACAGAACATTATGTATTTACCTGAATCCTGAAAAAAATATAGCTGAAGCAAAAGACTTCAAAATAATTTTGAAGACAAAGACTTCAAAATAATTATTGTGAATATGATCAAGAACCTTCAGGAAGAGATCAATAAACACATTAATGAAATCTATGAAAACACAAACAATGGAATGAAATGAAGAAAAAGCAGCTTAAAAGTGGAAAATGAATTAATAAAAATAATGCCACCTGAAAGAAGACAGAAATTGTAAAACTTAAGAATTTGAACAGTAACCCTTAGATAGGTCTCATCACCAGAATATGAGAAATATAAGAAAATGTCAGGCATTGGAAATCAGATACAACAATTGGATATATTCAAGATAATCCATTGTGATAAAGTAAGCTTTAAACTAGAGACTCAAGGATGGTCTAACATGTATAAATTAATAAATGTAATCTAATGTATTGACAAACTGAAAGACAAAAAAAACACATGATCATCTCATTAAATGTAGAAAAGATCTTTAACAAGGTGAAAATCCTTCATGATTCAAGTACCATAGAGACTAGCCATACATAGAACATACCTCAACATAATAGCAAGCCCTCAGCCAAAATCAACCTAAAAAGAGAGAAATTTAAAGTTCTTCCACTAAAATCAATAAAAAGTCATTATCCAGTCTCTCCATAACTACTCAATATGGAATTTTGAAGTCTTAGAGTAATAAAACAACCAAAAAGAGATTAAGACAATAATAGGAAATGAAAAAGTCACAGTAACTTTACTTGCAGATGGCATGATAATATACATCCATAAGTCTAAAAATTCTACCAGAAAACTCCTACAGCTGATAAACATTTTCAGAAAAGTAGCAAGATATGATATTAACACACAAAATCTGAAACTTTGCTATATATAAAGGACAAATAGACTGGTAATGAAATCAGATAAGCAATACCTTTCACAATACCCTCAAAAATATAAAGTATCTTGAGAAAATGATAACTAAGCAACTGAAAAACTTGCATAATACTTGTTTAATACATTGAACAAAAATACTGAGGAAAATGTCAGAAGATGGAAAGATCCCCCATACTAATGCAACAGTAGGATTATTATAGTAAAAATAGCCAAAGTAGTAAAGATTATCAAAAGTAATAAGGAGATTTAAATTAATTTCCATTGAAATTCCAAGATAATTATTCATATAACTTGAAATGATAAACTTTATTTTCATATAGAAATTAAAAAAAAAATCCAGGACACCCAAAACAAACCTGGATAATGACAGAATCGTAGGAGGCATCACCATCTCAGATTTTTAATTGTACCATAGAGCTTTAGTAATAAAAACAGTATGCTATTGGCATTAAAAACAGCTGCATTTATAAATAGAATCTAATTGAAACCTCAGATATCACCCTTTTAGACATCTGATTTCTTTTTTTGTTTGTTTGTGCAGAATTCTTTTTTTT
>JAQHUG010000483.1:861110-872087 GCA_028555095.1 Dicrostonyx torquatus | reverse complement strand
TCAAAGGAATATCTTTAACAAAGGGTTCTTGTCAAACTCTAAGGCTGCCGCTAGAAGAATACAATTAGATCAATATGTATTATCATGCACAAAACTCAACTCCAGATAGATGAGAGGCCTCAGCATAAGAGAGATACACTGATTCTGGTACGAGAGAATGTGGGGAATAATCTTGAACTTACTGACAAATGAAAGGACCTTCTGAACAGAATGCTGATAAGAACAGCAACTAATTGATGTAACATCTGGTAACTGAAAAGCTTCTGTATGGCAAAGGATACCATCATTCAGGCAGAGCAAGACTGCATAATTGTCCCTATTGTTGAAGGTAGCACCTATACACTTCATTGAACACAGATTTGTTGAGTTGATACCTACCTAGAGCCTTCACCACTATAAAGTAGTATTTATGATACTTTAAGGTACTTTGCATGATACTAAAGTGTAAGAGTAAATACCAACCCAACTACAAAACCTTTGATTTTATACAGTGATGACCTTCATGAAAAATGCAGTAGTATAATAGTGGCACAATACTTGTAGGAGTAACCAACTAATATCTGATTGGATTTAAGGCCCATTCCATGAGACTGAACCAGTTTCTAACACTGCTTGGATGACCAAGAATATTAGACTAGATAGGTCAAAGACTTAGCAGAAAACCAAATACTACAACGTTGCACATGGAACATAAATAGCAGTAAGATGACTCCTAATAACATACTACTGTACTAATAGATCAATGTCTTTCTCAGCCACCATCAGAAAATTCTTGATACTTCAGTAGATAGACTAAATACAGAGACTTGCAGCTAGTTGAAATGAGCTGATTTGGAAACTTGATTCTATTTGGAATGTGCCTATCAATTTGATTCCCTGAAGTCCAAGGGAATCCTGTGAAAGAGGAGCTAGAAAAATTGTAAGAGCCAGAAGGGATGGATAATACCCCGGGAAACAAGGTCTTCTAAACACAGCAGGACTGATGTAATATGGATTCAGTGATTGTGCCAGCATGTACAGGACCTGGATAGGTCTGGTTCTAATATTGTCCTGGTGCTGAAAACAGAACTCAATTCGACATCCCTCAGCCAGAAACCATCTCCAATTGATAACTTCTCTCAGAATAAAAATTAATTTTCTCCTTCACAGTCTTTTTGGCATATAAATCAATCTAAGTCCAAGCTCCAAGTCAACAGTAAATGAACAAAATGAACTCAATAGTATTTTTGGAGGTTTTCTTTTTCTCAAAATGCTTTGTCTGGCATACTTTTCTTTCTTATCTTCATAAGATCTTTTACTTATATATTGTGAATTATGATTTTGAATGGAGTTGGGAAATAAGAGTTTGCTAATGGATAGGTCTTTGTGTCTTATGGTATAGAGATGAATACTTTGCATTTGTATAAATCTTGGACTATTGATACAAATTTACAGTTAATTTTGATATTTGTATTGTGTTTGTACAGCTCATATAAAAATGTATAGTTAAGAAATACAGATTAATACTCATATATAATAGTCAAGCTTGTAGTCATGTTAGGCAGGTTTTCTACATGTGCAGAGATATATTTCAGATGATTGATGTGGGATTCCCCTTTGTATGCTGTGAATATCATTGTTTAATAAAGACACTGCTTTAGGCAGAGCTATAGGGGAACAGAGCTAGGTGGAGAAAACTAAACTGAATGCTGAGAGGAAGGAGGTGGAGTAAGAGAGAAGCCATGTAGTGAAGCTCCAGAATTTTAGCCAGACAGAACTTTAGCCAGTAAGCCAAAGCCACATAGCAATACACAGATTAATAGAAATGGGTTAAATTAATATGTAAGAGTTAGCCAATAAGAAGCTAGAGCTAATGGGCCAAGCAGTGATTTAAATAATATAGTTTCTGTGTAAGTATTTCAGAGCTAAGTGGCTGGGAACAAACAAGAGACCTCCTTGCCACAACGGTTATGTATTCTTTTTTTTCACCATTTATTTTCTTTTATTGTTAAAACAAAAATTTACATTTACTCCCTTTGTTCCAGGCTCTCCCGCTCCCCCACTACCCCACCGCCCTCCCCCTGCTTCCTTAAGATGGGGCAGGATACCCTGCGTATTCTTTTTTTTTTCCTGTCATTATTTTATCCAAAGTTTGCAAGTGCTGGCTGCAGGTTACAGGTAGATTTGCCCAAGGTAAATTCTATCTCAGCTGCACATATTTTTTAGACTTCAAAATTTTAATATCTTAGGCTTTTCCCAAGTCTCATGAATACACTAGAATCAGGATATTAATTGTCATTGGTGTACAACAAGATAATTACATTACTGAGTGTAAGCATTTAGAAAATTTTACAGGCATGGAAAAAATACATTAAAATCGTACTATAAATTTAAGTCTCGCATATCTTCAGTCTCTGAATTTTTAATTTCTTTTTCATGCATCTTTTTATTTTTGGACTTTTATTATTTTATTAGACTTTATAAAAAGAAGTCCACAGCAAAATATCAGTTTTAGAAATACCGCTATTGTAGATAGTTTGAAATATGCTGCTTCGGTTTACTCTCATTCCCTATTCGCCTTTCTTGTTTTAGACTAGTTCTTCCTCCAAATGTTAAGTTCTAACAGCACTTGAGCTGAGATTTTGTCTCTCATTTGATTGGAATAGTATCCCGGTGAGGCAGGAGAACAATGGCAGCTATCTCCAAAGTTCCAGAGACCCTCATGCCTTTCGCACAGTGCAGAAACTCACTCATGTGCTTGGTGACAGAAGAGTTCTGTCTCTCAACAGACCGGCATCAAAACGGACGTCTGACTGAAAACTGTTGTTCATACGTACAAGTCAGGGTTCTCTAGAGGAACAGAACTAATAGAATTTATGTATAGTATATATATGGGAATATTAGAGTGGCTTACAGGCTGTGACCTAGCTTATCCAACAGTAACTGTCTACCAGTGGAAGGTCCAAGAATTCAGTAATTGTTCAGTCCACAAGGCGGGATGCCTTGACTGATGTTCAGCCAGAATCCTGAAGTAGGCCAGTGAAGGAATGGACTTGCCAACCAGAATTACAAAGAGAAGAGAGCTTCCCTCTTTCACGTCCCTCATATAGACTACCACCAGAAACTGGAGCACAGATTAAAAGTGGATCTTCCCAACTCAAAAGATCTGAATGCAGGTATATCTTCTCATCTCAAAAATCCAGATTCAAAGTGTGTCTTTCCACTTGAAAAAAAAAATCCCTCATAGGTGTACCCAGCCGCTTGGGGTCTCAGTTAATTCCTTAATCTGATTATTTTGGGTTTGGGCAACTAGGAATAAACAAGCAGCCTCCTATTACATCTGTAAATGTTTCTTTTGCTTTCCATCGAAAATTTTTTTTCCTATTTGTTTGTTTTGTCTATTCAAGTTTGTTTGTTTCTACTTTATCCTATTGTTATTTTTATTTTTTTAATGTCTTCTTTTCTCTAATGAGAGGGTGTATGGTGTATGTAAGTATTTGGATTTGGATGGGTGGGAGGATCTGGGAGTAGTTGTGAGAGGAAATTTACAATTAGAATATATTGTATAATCAACTTTAAATAAAAGAATTAAATACGCCTACAAAATGTACACCATGTGTAAAACCAATGTAAACTGGACAATAAGTATCACTTGTAGCTACTTTGATGGGAGATCTTGACCATATGCATGGAAGTTTTTAAACCTATTTTCACCTTCACTTTAAGTAGACTTTAGACAGTATTTCCAAATCTCTCCAACATGATGAGTAACGAGCAAGGCAGAACCTCTTTACGAGTCTTTACTAGTTTTTTTGCACAATGAATCAGATCAGCTTCTTTAAAAATAAGCAGCTTGCATTTATGCATTTGAGAAAACATATGCACTTTCATATGTGTATGTACTGACAATTAATAAAAAGAGATCAAGTATTTGAACGAGAATAAGAAGTATTATATGGGATGGCTTAAAAGGAAGAAACGTGAGGAAAAATGATGTAAATATATTACAATATAAAAGAATAAAAGAAATAATTAAAAATATTTTTAAATGCAGATAACAAAATTAAAAGACAATAAATTCTAAGGCAGCCAGAATTAAATACAAACACAAGAGAGGTTACAAAGTTAACAGACACTATGCAGCTGATGCTTCTGGGCACTTAACCTGCTTCAAAGGGTTTTATGGTATTCTTTAATCTTTGGTCAGACAACATTTCTATGTGGATGATTCTACCATGTTTTTCATTCTTCAAGTATGACAGTGAGGTACAAAAAATTCAGTAAACTCTCATAGTTATCATACTAGATAAGAGGTGGATGGTGCAAGGCTGGACAGGAAGTTCACTTCAGAACTTTTCTTCCCCAGGAAGCGCCCTTCAGGATATTCTTCTCTATTAGAAACTAAGACTGGCAGCTGCTTTCCATCATAATTTCTTGTATCTTCTTTTCATGGGCAGGTTTCTTAGATTCTCCCCACATTCCTGGATTTTCCCATTCTTCTCAATTTAAAGGCAACACACCTTTCCTATATACACACAAATGAATACCTAGAGAGATAAGTAAACACTACACAGATATCTAAGCAAAATTAGCAACAATAATTCATATTAAATATTTATCTTTTTCTTGTACTATAATTATTGCTACTACTCGCTACTTGCTATTTTGTCAACTACGTATTTGTTTGTCAATTCTTTCAGTCATATTTAATTCAAAATAAAACATAAAAACTTATATTTCAGGCCATGTGTTAGTAACACATGATTTGAATTCCAGCACTGAGGAGGTAGAGGCAGGCTGGTCTTTGTGAGTTCGAGGCCAGCCTGGTCTACAAGAGATAGTTCCAGGACAACTAAGGCTGTTACAAGAGAAACCCTGTCTCAGAAAACAAAACAAAAAACAAACAAAGCCATAAATTTCAAAATATTCTATGCCATGTAATCCTTTTTATATGGCATTTTTAAAATAACAAAATGTCGAGATGAAAACACATTCATCATTTCCAGGTGTGGAATGAAAGGTGTGGCAGGAAACACATTTGTATGATTAACATCTAGAATTTACAAAGAAAATTGCTGTGTCACATATAGTGGTCACAGGAGTACAAATGTGTGACCAATTAGCAAAGAAATATGAACACATGTATGTATAAAATTTATATATGACATTTAGTATATATAAAAATAGTGGGCTTGAGTACAGTCTAAGGAATTTTGTAAATGTTAGTATCCTTATTGTGATTTATAATAATGTTTAAAAAATATATTGTCTACTTGGTAAAGGAGGGACAGATCATAGTGACCTTTGTACAAGTTTATTTAGATAAGGTAATAACAAGCAAAAGTAAAATAAGCAAGATTAATTACGTAATTTACTTCTATTAATGGTACAAACACATCTTGAAAGATCCCTGTATACTATTAATAAATTTATGTTTCTTAAATATATGACCATACATGAGGCTTTTTTTCCACTTTTACAGTTGAATCTTCTTAAAAGCATTGTTAGCTGAAAAAAAATTACATGAAGACACAGAAATATTATTTGTATAAATCAATCCCACTTGTAAAATATACTTCTACAGCTGTTATATCTTAATCATAGACTTCCAAAACAATATCTCTCAAAGTGTCTGACTTCCAGATTCTTTAGTCTTCTGTTTGCAATGTTTGAAAGTTAAGGTTTTATTTAAGTTTCGAAAATGTTCTAGTTTGTACCTCATGGGTTGTTTTTGAGGATTTTACTATTATTTATTGGTTACATCACTCTCCTTTTTCTTCCTCACTGATCCATGATCTGATAATATAGTGATATGTGATGCTGATGATAATAAGACCTTGCTTATCTGATTGATGTTACACTGTCTGGAATACATGTTGGTCCAAATAGGTGTCTTCACTATGCAGCTCCCTAAGGTGGAAATTCTGAAGCACAATGGTCATCACAGGATTTGCCCACTTCAGACTGCCTCTCAAGTATGCAACACTGACAGACATTTTTATCTTCAGATGAATTTCTGGCAATGAGGACTGATAGTGATTCTTTAGAAGTCTTATGAAGTTATACTTTGTTAATGTATGAGCACATCATTGCCACATAGTAGCTTTGGTATGGTTCTTTGTAAGTTGCTCAGATTCCATAATACACATGGAGTATATCTTAATGCAACTGCTTTTGTGTAAAAGAGAAATCTGACTCCCTTTACATTCTATGAAGAACATTTATTAATAGACCAACTTAGAGGCTTAAAATGTTCAACCAGATAGATAAGATTGCTTGAACAGTAACTTATCAAAATACAAAAGTGTAGTCTTAGTTTCAAGATAAATATAATTTAGCCACAAAAGGTCTCTGAATGAATATTTGTTGTCAAAGAAAACACCTACATATTAATGCCTATTTAAAACCTTCATCCTTGTGTTCTAGCATCTTTGGTTCAGGAAGATCTTCTGCATGGTATCAAAGGAGAAACAGAAACACCAGCCCAGCTATAAACCCACTGATCTCAGTCATATCGTAACTGCCTGTATAATACACTAGTGCAGTGGTGGCACAAAGCTTCTTGGAATAACCAACTAATACCTGATTTACATAAAGCAAACTCCATTAAATACAACTAATACCCAACACTCAGGGAAATCTGCGAAAGAAGAGGCAGAAAGAGTGTAGAATCTAGACAGAGTGGAGGACACACAAAAAAACCAATACCCTCTACATCAACGTGATCTTTGAATATATGAACTTACAGAGAATTGAAACAGCATGCACAGGGACTGTATGAGTCCTTCAGATACATAATATGGCTTCCAGGTTAGTGTTCTTATAGGATTCCAGTGTTTATAAATGAATGGGTCTCTGTCTATATCTGTTTCTCTTGCCTTTTCTTGTGGTCTTTCCATTCTGTTTGCTTTATTCTATACCAGTGTGTTAGATTTGTTAGAAACTAACACATCCCTTAGAAGCCTGCTTCTTAATGAGAAACAGAAAAGGTATGGATACAGAGGGAAAGAAACTGGGAGAGATAAAGTGAAAGGAAACCTTCATTCACAGTATATTATGTGAGAAAAAGTCTATTTTCAATAAAAGCAAAAAGAATGTGTAAGAAAAAAATGAGTCTTTTACTTCATGTTGATTATTCTCTAATTCAATGCCAATTATAAATCTAAAGTTCATAGTATGCAAATATTAACATATTGACTAAGTGTGGCTGTAAAAGACAACCCATTGACAATTTAGATTATGTCTTGTAAAATTAGTTCCTAGAAATTTGGAAAAGGAAAATGAGACTCAAAATTCTTGGCATAAAAATGCAACTGTTTGGATTGAACCTCCTATAATGAGTGTTGAAAACAGATTTCAAGACCAAGGGAAGACTGTTAGAAACATTCTCAATTTCTGGTAGAATAATTTATCTTATGTTCTCTACTCTCTTCATGATGCTCCTTGAGCCAGGATTCATGTATAAAATAATTGTTGCAAGAACAACATCATTCACTTTATATTTTGTATTCATTATAAGATTTTTTAAAACTATGTGGCAATTACAGAGTGACAGTAATGAAAACAACTTGGTATTGGCATAAAAACAGAGACATTGAACAATGGAATCTAATTGAAGATCTGGATATTAGTCCACAAACCTATGAACACCTAATATTTGACAAAGAAGCTAAAAGTATACAATGGAAGAATGAAAGCATCTTTAACAAATGGTGCTGGCATAATTGGATGTCAACCTGTAGGAGAATGAAAATTGATCCTTATCTGTCACCATGCATAAAACTTAAGTCTAAATGGATTAAAGACCTAAATATAAATCCGACCACACTGAATCTGTTAGAACAGAAAGTGGGAAATAGCCTGCAATACATGGGCACAGGAGACCACTTCCTAAATAAAACCCCAGTGGCACAGACAACAAGAGCAACAATGAATAACTGGGACCTCCTGAAACTGAGAAGCTTCTGTAAAGCAAAGGACACAGTCAGTAAGACAAAAATCCATCCTACTGAATGGGAGAAGATCTTCACTAAACCTACATCAGACAAAGGCCTGATCTCCAGGATATACAAAGATCTCAAGAAACTAGACATAAAAGTTCTAAATTACCCAATTATAAAATGGGGTAATGATCTGAAAAGAGAATTCTCAACAGAAGAAGTTCGAATGACCAAAAGATAGTTAAGGGCATGTTCAACTTCCTTAGCAATCAGAAAAATACAAATCAAAACATCTTTGAGATACCATCTTACACCTGTCAGAATGGCTAAAATCAAAAACACCAACAATAACCTATGGTGGAGAGGATGTGGAGTAAGGGGAACACTCCTCCATTGAGGGTGGGAATGCAAACTTGTGCAAACACCTTGGAAATCAGTGTGGCAGTTTATTAGGAAACTTGGAATCAACCTACATCAAGATCCAGCAATACCACTCTTGGAAATATACCCGAGAGATGCCCAACCATACTATAAAAGCATTTGTGCTACTATGTTCATAGCAGCATTATTTGTAACAGCCAGAACCTGGAAACAACCTAGGTGCCCCTCAATGGAAGAATGGTTCAATAAAGTGTGGAATATATACACATAATATATTGTACACTAAAAAGAAAAGCTTCAAAAACTGGGAAAGGTATGTCCTTTTATAAAGTAAATAGGCCGCAAAAGAAAGAAAATGGGTTCTAGAGTTCACAGACAGTGTTCATAAGCACAATGTCACATCTCCAGAGCAAAGTATGCCTTGCAATCTTTTGTTGATACCATGGTTATGTTGAAAATTTTGTTATAAATTCAAAATATGTCATGGTATAGTGATTTTATTACATGTAGAATTCGGAATACAAAGTAAACTATTTCAGAGATAAATTGTTACTTTCACTCACAGGGACAATAGCCATTTTTCCTCTCAGTCAAGTATGCTAAAATTACTTCTAATCCAGATTTTCAGCAATTTGATTAGTAAATAAGATGACTTACATCAACACCATGCTTTAAACATATAGTGGCCATAACAGACTTTAATATTGTGAGTGTATAAAGTTAACAACTAAAATTGTTGCTTTTGGGTATGGCAATTAAAATCCAGCTAAGGTAATTTTGTCAAATTTATAGATCAATCTGTATGTTTAATCAACATTTTTAAAAATTTTTTAAAGTTAACTATAATTCATTAAGATTTTGAAGTAGGATACAAAGAAATATCTAATTTGATTGAGGATGAAGAAATTAAATTTACACATCAGTTTAAGAATATAGATAATTGCACAGAGCAAAATATACCAACAACTGTTGGAAGCCCTTTATGATGGTCAAAAATTGGCCTGGTAGCATTTTCCAAAAACCTCACTACATGGAGACTCCCACACTCATCAGTTAAACTTTCGGAACTCTATCTGCTTTTATCTGGAGAATGTCTGTGGGCCTGGAGGACTGACCTTATCTGAAAGATTTTTCTAATCCAGAAGTTCTATTTATTATTAGCTTGACCGTTGGCCCAGATTTCTGCTAGAAGACTAGTACTAGAAGGTCTGCTAACAAACTCAACTGCAGGTAGGAAGCCTTGGCACAGGTCAGCATGCCGTTATTGCAAATTAGGGTTGTTGCTAGGTTCCCTTTTCCTTATACACTAGAATAAAGTTTATCTGTTTCATCAGAATCTTACTGCCAGAAGGCTGTCTCCATTGTACCCACTGCTGTGTGAACCCTGTTCCTGGCTTATGTTCCCTTTACCCTTGTGGACCAATGCAGCCAAAGACCCCAAGGAAGACACAGAGCCACAACCGATTAACAGCTGCATTGCCTATTTTATTTCTTCAAGAATAAAGCCTAGCTTCTGATCCAGCTATCCGACCTGGAGGGCAAGTGGGTCCCAGCCCAGCCGCTTAGGTGTTACGCCCCAGAGGGGACTAAGGACACCCTCCAATCCCCAAAACATTTTGACCGCTAAGGGAGCTTCCCCCACCTATTGGCTTTTCTCGTTATCACACCCCAGCTTACATCCAAGCATCTCTCCCCATTGGTGGTGGGGCCCTAGGTTCCCAAAAGGAACTCAGCCTGCTTCTGGCTGAGGCCCTGAGGTAAAAGGGGGCGTGTACAAAGCCCAGGGCTTTGTGTGGTGCACAGAGCAGAAAAGCCCACCCTTTTGTCTGCCACAGGCCCTTTTAGAGGGCTTCAGACCCAGACCCTTCTGGACCTGAGGAGGTTGGCAGATTCTTGGGCCAGTGAGGGCCCCTGATCCAGATCCATCCAGACCTAGCAAGTGGCCCCTATTGAGTACCAGGTGATCCAATAAGAGGGAAAAGATGGGCAGGCACCAATCCAGGAGTTCCTCCAACAACCTGAAAAGCAACTAACATCACCAGAATCCAGCGATTATGCAACAAGAAGACCTGAGCAACCTAATCCATAAGAAGTAGAAGAAATCGACTTTAAACTTAACTTTATGAAAGTGATAGAGACCATTAAAGAAGAAGTAAAAAACTGCTTTAAAGAAGGGGATGAGAAGACTAACAAAAAGTTAGAAGAAATGAATAAATACCTCAAAGATACCCTAGAAAGCCAAGAAAAAGCAGTCAAAAGAGGTGAAGGAAACAGTTTAAGACCTGAAAACTGAAATGGAGGCAATGAAGAAAACACAAACTGAGAGATGGCTTGATTTTGAAAAGCTGGATAAACCAACAGGAACTGCAGAGACAAGTATAACCAAGAGAATACAAGAGATGGAAGAAAGAATCTCAGACACTGAAGATACGGTAGAGAAAATAAACTCACTGATCAAAGAAAACAACAAACCAACAAATTCGTAACACAAAACATCCAGGAAATCTGGGACACCATGAAAAGGCCAAATCTAAGAATAATAGAAAAAGGAGAAGAATTCCAGCTCAAAGGCCCAGAAAATATATTCAACAAAATTATAGAAGAAAACTTTTCCAACCTAAAGAAGGACATTCCTATGAATGCTCAAGAAGCATACAGAACACTGAATAGGCTGGAT
>JAQHUG010000483.1:812078-839752 GCA_028555095.1 Dicrostonyx torquatus | reverse complement strand
GGGGCTAAATAACTTTCAGACTAGGCAGGACAGAAACTTCAATCAACAAACAACAATTTATTAGAGTGGATTAAGGGTTATGGCCCATGTAGTCCCACAATGCCTGTTTCCATTTGGAATGGCCAATAATCAAATTGTCCAGTATGAGCCAGAATTAGATTTGGTCATCTTGTCTTGATTGATCTAATCAATACACTCCCTCAAAGGTAAACTCAATTGATTGGGATTATTTGATTCTAGATGTAACCACATTGAGAGCCAGGATTGGACACCACAGCAGAGTGTGCCCACTAGCAGTTTTACTAAGTATGCTTAATAGCTGACAAGCTGAGTGTTCACCTAGTTACACAATAAGTAAGAACTACTTGAATTTTTTAATCCATTAATTATTTAAAGGCTTTCTCTTTCTCCTTTATTCTAGTTCACAGCAGCACATACTTTCTGAAGGTTCTAGGACATGAATAAAAATTTTTCCTACAGTTAGAACCAATTGCATTTTCAAAAAAAATGTTTTTTTTGATGTTGGTCAAATTTTTAAGCTTAGAGAGTTTTTTATTTTGAATTTATCTCATGAAAACGATTTTTTTATTTTACCAAGGATTGCTCTAATTTGTATATATTTTAGGTATATTCTTCAAGTGATTGATGTTGATCTAATCTTAAATGCAAGAATTCCCAGAGTTCTTTAGTTGCCTAACTTAATAATATTCTTTTTTCATAATATAGAGATATATTTTTATAAGGAGAAGGTCAATATGAATAATCTGGAACTTTTTTGTCTTTTGGGTTGTTTTTCTATACATTTTCTTTAGGTGACAAATTTAAATTTAAGTAGTCTACTTCCTGTGATTTAGTTTTGTCTAATCAAGTTCAATTTTGTGTCTCCATGTCTAGAACTCCTTTGTAAGCACATATGACATTGTACTACATTTAATTAACTCATGCTCAGTTAGACCATCATATTGAGTATTGACCTTAAAAAATCTGGTCAAACTCTTGTAAATACAGTACTGTTGAAACTCCAGTCCTGACTTTTATGCTTTTATACTTTGGATGATGAATATAGTGAAGAAGACATATGGAGAAAAAAATCACACTTATTATGGGTATAGAATTTTATTGTTTTCTATGCAGATTTCTATAAAAGACTATTTTCCTTTAGGTTAATTGAAAAATAAGGGTGAATCAAAAGAATGTGCACAATGAATGTTCCATAACTGGTAGTAAACACAATTAATATTCTGATTGGCTTTCTTTATATTTTGATTTAAAATCACTAAATCTAACTATGCTCACATTATGAAAGTAAGCTTACTACAAAAGTAGTTTCCTACTTGTCAGAATTAATTTCTGACAAGAAATCAAATAAAACAAGTAGCCTTATTAATAAGCAATCTCACTTAAAATAAGTTTATGAAAATCATTGACCTTTCATAGCCATATAATTTATTGTTAATTTATATCAAGCTAGGTAGACAGTATCTTAAAAATGTCTTCAGATGTGACAGTTTAGAGTCCACTTATCTAATTTTAACTTTAGAGAAATCTTTTCCTACATTCCTGAACCTAGAAAAGAAACAAATTCACTTAGGATATACATTAAGTATAGAGGCATAATCACACTTGCTCCATGAATTTTATTTCCAGAGTTATATACATGTACATATATATTTGTATATGTATATATATGTATATATGTATATGTGTGTCTACAAAAATATATTTATATTTAAAAATTAATATATATGTGTGAATGTGTGTGTGTAAGTAGGAGGAAAGTAAAGATGTGTGAGCTTGATTAGAGGGAAAGCAGATAAATTAGTTATCTGATTTCCAAATACTCTTTGAGGAATTATTTTAATTTGGCATCTGAGGTGCAGTATCTTTGTATATTATTATATTTTCAATGAAAATGCTTCAGTTTTAAAAGTGATGGATAATGATAAAACAGGTGGAACAAAAACACATTTTTCTTATACCTAATCAATTTTATTTTATTCAATGCCATCTCAAGAATATCTGATAACAATTAATGACATGTTTGACTATTGGAACCTACCATCTTGGAAAGAAACTGGTTCATATTTTCATTTATCAACAGAATATATCACAGAATATACTAGCCTTGTTCCCGCTGTAGACTCTGATTTTTCAGTCTTTCTACTTCAGATCAAAAGTAAAATATTTTGCTGAGATAATGAGACACCATTACTGACTGAAGGCATGTTTCATTTTTATGAAGCTCAGTAATAAAAGAAAAAATAAGTAATACTAAGAGATAATTTTTTCTTAAAGATAATGAGGGTGTGAGGATATCAAAAAATATCTTCTTTAATGCATGTAAACATTATCTGTTGGTTGAGTTCTGTTTTGGTAGAAAATAACTGTTAGCAAAGTGGTCATGGAAATATTGCTAGTGAAGAGATATCATATTGATAGATTGTAAGTCCAGCTCAGAAAACAGCCCCCCAGATTTCAGGTTGGGGACCACAGCACAGCACAGGAAAATTAGAAACTTTCTTTGTGGAATGAACTTGCACACATGCTGTTAAAATCATGCTCTTTATTCTTCTGATTTAATTCTAATTTTCTCATCCAAATTGTCTATAATTTCTTAGCTCTAATTCTCTGTCTCACTTCTAATTCCAATTTCAATTGTCTGTTACAAATTTCTGTTTCAGTTTATCGTTGTTCCAATTATTTTACCTTCTTTTTTTTCTTCTGATTCTCCTTCCTCTTTTTCTCCTCCTTTTTTTTATATTCTTTATCTTTTTATATTCTTTAAACTTCTCCATACTTATTTTTCTATTGTTACAAATTCCCAAGCATCTATATATATATGGAGAGAGAGAGAGAGAGAGAGAGAGAGAGAGAGAGAGAGAGAGAGAGAGAGAGATAGGTGTTGTGGTGCACACCTTCAATTGTAGTGCTAGAAAGGAAAGGCTGTTGAATTTCTGAGTTCAAGTCAACCCAGTATAGAAACTCCAGTGTCAAGACAGCCAAGCTTGAGTAGTGAAAAAAACATTGATAACAAAAACTTGGTGAAGATGTAACTGGACAAAAGGACAAAATTCCAATCCTAGTAAGCAGTAAACGTTGACACCTCGGACCACATGATTATGAAATTAAAGATAGAATAGAAAGGCTGTGAAATTTGCATCTGCAACTAAGGAAAGACTCTAAGAATAGACATGTGTCATGAAAAAAGGCCTAGAAAAGCTATGAAGTTGAAGCCTCAATTGGATTGGAGACCGCACAAGATGTTATAGACACGAAGAGAGCTGCTAACAGGTCCAGCCTAAGGGAAAATAATGTGTTGCAGTCAACTAAACTGAACGATGTTGGGGATCTGAAGAGTGTTCTAGTATCAGACATGGGGATGCAGAGTTTGGAGATTTCCCAGCTAGTTTTCAGTCTTGGTTTGGTTTAGTATTTTTCACTGTGTTCCCTTTGGTATATTTTGGAATAGTAATGTATATCCCATGCCAATATATGTTGGAGTATGTTGTCTGTTTTTTTTTTAATTCTGATTTTTATAGAGGATTAGAGTTAGGAGATTGCTTGTTAAGAGATGCAAAGTCTCAGAATAGTCTTCAAATTTGGAATTTGAAACATGTTTAGACTGTTATAGATGATGGGGGTTTTGAAGTTGGATTGAATGCATTTTTGCATTATGGTATGACTGCAATCCTTTTATTGGCTTGGGAGTAGAATAATAGTTGGAAGGAAAATGAACCCCAAAAGGTGTGACACAATGAGAAGGTATAGCCTTGTTGGAGTAAGTGTTGTTTTTTGGAGGAAATGTGTCACTGTGGATGCAGAATTTGAGACTCATATGTGTTCACGTCATGCCGACTGAGGTAGAATGCTTTCTGTGGCCTGCAGGTCAAGATGTAGGAAACACATCTTTTTATTCAGCATCATTTCTGCCCACATGCCATCATGATGATAAAGGAATAAACCTCTGAGATGTAATCCTCCACAATTAAATGTTTGATGTTCTTGAAAATTATATGCAACTCTATGTATGCATGCAGCATGACAAAATGAATAGAGAAGTAGTCATCAGACACAAAGCCTGGGCTGTTGAGGGAGACTGATTTCCTTTATATACCTGTGCTTTAGGACTAGAGAAGGAATAATGACATACTTTACGATTTAACAAGCATAAGTATTATCTCTAAATTCTATTAGCATATTTTCTCACATGGTCGTAGTTCTGGTTTTTATTTCATTTTCTCACATTGCTATGTAATTTCTTCATCATACTGCTCTGCTGTACTTAAAATGAGAATTATTTCTGTCATTGAGCATATAATTTGATTATAATGTTTTCAAAAGTATAGTGAATACATGCAATATTATGTTTAAAATATGTCATGCTCTTGGATTATTTCTTTTATAAAGAAATGTATGTTACTATTCATAACAAGTTAAAAATGATTTAGGAACTCATATTTCACTTTCTTTATTCAGTTAGTGTTTTTTAAGTGGAGTCTTTAATTTATGTGAAGAAGCCTACTTCAATCTTTTCTAAGAGTGATGGTCTGAAATAAAATGGTTCCCAAAGTTTTTTCACTACTGGCAGGTGTGGACTTGTGGTAGGTATGGTCTGGTGAAGGTAGGCTTTGAGGTTCCATATATGATCAAGATACTACCAAGTGTCCCAGACCACTCTTCAAGATGTAAGAACTCTCAGCTCCTTCTCTAGCATCATGGCTGCCTCCATCCTGCTTTGTCTCCTTCCATGGTGATAGTGGACTAAATTTCTGAACTGCAAGTGAGCCACCCCAATTAATATTTTCCTTTATAAGAGTTTTCATGGGCTGGAGAGATGGCTAAGTGGTTAAGAGCACTGGCTGCTCTTCCAGAGGACCTGAGTTCAATTCCCAGCAACCACATGGTGGCTCACAACCATCTGTAATGAGATCTGGTGCCCTCCTCTGGCATGTGGGCTTACATGGAGGGAGAATGTTATATACATAATAAAGAAATAAATCATTTAAAAAAATACAAATGAAATATCACTGCACCATAAAAAATAAAATAAGAATTTTCATAGTTATGGTGTCTCTTCACAGATCTAGAAACCCTAATTAAGACAGTAGATATTAGAATAATGTAAAATTTATATCAAGGCTTTGCATACTTTTTGGCTCTCCTTGTAATTTTTTGGTTATGCAAATTTCCTCTTTTGTTTTTTGTATGTTTATTTTATTTCTTTATTCACATATATTTATTTATTGTTATACAGATTCCTACTTTTTATTCTGATCTCTTCAACATATTTCTTTTGTGGTCTGCTCTCAGGTCATTTCTTCATTCTGTGACTACAAAATTGTGCATTCCTTAAACCAGCAAGAATGTTTTAAGGCATGTGGGGATGGTAATAACTAGATATTTAACTGCAGTATAATAAGAATATACCATCAACTGTCTACTTTATAGAGAAAGATAATAAAAGAAAAATAGCTTTAAAAGGATACATGTAATGAGGTTTTTCTCTTTGAAGAAAAGAGATTGAACTTTCAATTTGAAATATATGACACTAGTTTTTAGAATTCTAGCAATCACTAACCTAAGTTCGCTGCAGCTAATCAATTATAGAAAAAGAGATATCAAATTTACCATGCAATAATTTTAACCATTGAATCTTTATAGAGAATATTTACTAAACCATGACAGTTACTCTTAAGCTGATCTGTGACTTCTTTTTCTTTCAAAACTGAAACTCTGTACCTTATAAATTATAATTTTACAATTTTACTACCCCCAAACACTAGTAACTAACATTCTGTTTGATGTCTTTAATACTTTTGCTACTTCAGTTGTCTAGACTCAGAAAGTTTTTAGATTTTCTGTGTATAATCAGCACATTTCACTTATATTCAAACCATATTGCAACATGTGGCAGATATTAATTCCATTTAAGGCTCCCTTGTTAGGGGGCACTAATTTATGAAGATATCTTCCTTTCTTTGGGGGGTTATTTATCTAGTACCAGAATTCTTTGATTATGTAGTAATTTTTCTTGGTTATGTTTTGAGGAACAACTACATTTACTAGAAGTTATGGCCATAATGAATATACCTACACAAATAAAGATAGACAATGGTCCAGGACATGTCTCTAAGAAAACTTATTGTAATATAAATCATATTATAGGTATACCACACATTCCTACAGATCAGGCAATTATAGAAAGATCAATAGACTATAAAGGATATGGTAAAAAACAAGAGATAGAAAATATAGATAAAATAGATTATATAATGCTTTATTAACCTTGAATTTTGTTAACACTAACGAGAAAGGAACAATAGCAGCAGAGAGACACTGGATATTAGAAAAGTCTTCTGAATTAAATCAGCCAGAGTATTTCAAGGATGTGTTAACCTCACAATGGAAACCAGGAGATAGACTAAGTCGAGGAAGGGGTTTTGCTATTGTTACCACAGCAGAAGAAAAGTTATGGATACCATCAAAATTAATAAAGATTCATTTTGAAAAAGAGAAATCTCTTGAGAAAGAGAAAGAACAGCTCATTCACAGAGGTGACAACCATACAGGTTGTGAGACAACCTCATAAGTGTTGGGGCAGGGTACTTTACTTGTCTTTGTAGGAAAATACTGCTCTTCAAAAAAAATCAAGAAACCCTAAATTCTAGATGCCTGAAGAGTAAAAGATAGTTATCCAGATAGGATAACAAAGGAAAGAAAACTATGGCTTATGAGTACATGTCATATGAGAATAAGAATCTCTGACATAAACAAGAATAATAATCATGATTCATTTAAAAAAAATCAACGCGGGCTTTGGAACTGGACAATGGCTCTGTCCTATAAATCCAAGCATGTTGTTAAAATGAAAATTCAGAGTTTCTGTCTCATGTCAGCAGCCATGGTATGGGACAGAAAAAAGAAAGAATTTAGAAAAAAATTAATTTTCTTCAACCTATTTTTGACTCTATCGTACCTTTCATTGCATATATGTCTGTATTAATAATGATTAAGTTTTCTGCAATGAACAATGAATTTTCCTTCAGTAACATTTGAAGTTTCTAGGAAGAAGACAGGGCCCCAAACAATGACCTGGTTGATATGATGTCATGATGCTGATAGAGATACTTTAAGACCTGCTTTGGATTCCAGCTTCTCAAGATGGTTTCAACTTGGTTAGCTGAAATGGCGAACCTTTTTACAACATTCTGACCAGAAATCCAAATAGGATCCTAAGAAAAACCCTACTGAATACCCAGAGACTGTTTGCAATTATACCATCATTTTACTTTCACAAGATCCCATAGAACGAACACCACCCCCGTGAGAGCTGGAAGTAATTCTAGAAGATGATGCCCCCTCTCCCAACAAAGATTGTCCTCAGGGTTAGGAACATCAATTAGGGGTTGACTATAACTGGTATAGGGTTGGAGGATAGGGGGATATTATGTAGGTTCAGGGATCTCTTTGAAAAAATGGAGGGAAATGGATGGGATGATAGTGAATAATAGAGTGAATACGAGGCAATTTAAATTGGTATAGATTCCTGTATATTGATGCAAACTTAAATTATATTGAATATATCCTTATTTTTGTTTATAATATTTGTATACTTGGGCAATGTTATTTTGTCATTTTGTATGCATGCACGCTTCTACTTCTGCTTTGGACATTTTGTATATTGATATATTTTTAGGTCATTGTCCTCATTTGTTGCACAGTTCTTTAAAGATTGTTTAATATTCTAATATGAAATCTTAGTCTTTAAGTTATATAGGTATTAAGAATTATAGGTCAATAGTCATATATGTTTGTTATAGTTACACTAATCAGGTTCTTTAGATAGAGTTTGTATTCTGCATAGACAGGTAATCTTCAAACATCAAAGAGCTGTAGAATATGGCAATAAATAACTTAGGGTTCTGTTGATGTGAGTCACAATTGCTCCTGGCAGCACTAATTTATTCCAGAAAAAAATGTTGAGCATCAAAGATACTCCACTTGAAGCTTGTTTTCTTCTTTGCAAAACTGGCCTTTGGACAAGGAACTGCCCATGCATTGACCACTGACAAAATGCAAGAGGTCTGAACAGGATAAGCAGGATACAAGAAAAAAGATTGTCAAATCCTGCCAAGACAGTGTAAGATGGTTTTGAAAAATTTCCTACCTCTGAAAATAGTCTGTCAGTTACTCTAGGCCTTAGCCAAATTTGGTTGTTCCAACGTTGCAATGAAACTTTGGGTGACTATTCAGGCAGCGAGATGTCTCTATCAATTCTAGAGTTTTGGAACTTGCTTACAATGTACTTCCTGCTTACTTAGATAATATTATGTCCTTCAGGAGTCTTTGATGGAGTTGAAGAATAGTTATAATCATAGTTTTCCTTAGTTATGATATAGTAACTGTAATTCTTCTTTGAGATCTGTTTTGTATATGTAATTTTACTATGCTAAAATTAAACCTTTCTTTATATTTAAAAAGAAAAGAGGAGGTGATGTGGTATTCCTCTATGTATGCTGTGAATACCATTGGTTAAGAAACTGTCTTGAACCTGTGATAGTATAGCATAGAGCTAGGTGGAGAAAACTAAACTGAGTGGTGGGAGAAAGGAGACAGAGTCAGAGAGAAGCCATGTAGCCCCACCGGAGACAGATGCCAGAACTTTACCTCTTAAACCACGGTCACGTGGTGATACATAGATTAATAAAAATGGGTTAAATTTAGATGTGTGAGTTAGCTAATAAGAAGCAAGAGCTAATGGCCCAAGCAGTAAATTAATTAATACAATTTTTTGTGTGGTTATTTCGGGAGTCTGAGTATCTGGGAACAAACAAGTGGCCTCTTACAACACATTTGTCCATTTATTTTTATTTTTACATTCTAGTTAAAAATTAATTTCAAAACAATCACAAGTATCACACACAGACAAGAGAGAGACTAGAAACGAGTTTAGCTTCAATCAACATATGGGACTGTCCCTAGATGTTGTGCATGTGTTGGTAGGGAGCATAATTCAAACCAGCTGCAGTTAGCTGGGGAATAGTATATCATAGCTGAAATAATGGGTAGCAAGGACTCCACAGGTTAGGTAGAAATGGCAACATCTGGAAACTACAAACCCATAATCAGAGCAGATGGCTTTCCCTAAGGGACATAAAAGTAAACCACTCTCCTTAAATAAACCATCTGTCTGAATAATCATTTTCACCAATTAATAAAGAAGACACTTGAAGGGCTGAGAAGCAACAATTCTAAAACCAAGAAAGATAAAAGAACTATGATTTACCCAATTAAATAAAGACACAATTTCTAGATATCTACATTGAATATGAAATAGTTTCTATAATTCCTTGTCTGAAACACTTTGTGGAGATAGCTGAATTGGTGAAGGGCAAATCGATATGTCAATGCAGTCTGCAATGAGAAATTTGACTTGCTTGTCAGCTATGTGTATTGTCATTGATCACCAAGATCAAATCTAGTTAAACAATATACCTGAAATAAAGCTGAGACTCACAGTATTAAAATGGAAGCTAATTCTGGATGCTCAACAATTCTATCCTATTTTTGCGTTGTCTCATTACTCTAATATTGGTAAAGTCACTTCATAGGGCTCACTATCACTCTTCCATTCTTATGTACAAACCATATGGAAAAATATGATTAGCCTGTTTGCATAGTTAAGCAATAATGTGCCAATATATATCTTGCTGTCAGTCCCAAATGACCCTTCTCACTTTGGAAAATCAACAAATTGCTCCTCATTTCTAAAGTTTGACCTCAACCATTTCCTCCATCTTCTCTGAGAAGGATTATTTAATCATTCAGATAAGCCTTGATTCTGTGCCAGGTTTTCACAGACTCTAAAATCTAGCCATAATGCAGTGTTGTCATACTGAACTTAATTGTAAAAGGTTGACTCCTACGTCAGTGTGATGACTCAAGGGGACAGGCATTCTCACTCAGCCTTGAGGTCCTTTACATGGAAATAAATCTTAAAACAAAAGTTTATAATTGGGTAAACTGATCAGAAATTGTGCTGAAAAATATGTGTTTGCTTTGCAAAAACGAAGTACCTTTAAGTTGAAAATATATCTCATTGTTAAAATTTTCATCTAGTATGATGGCTGGTTGGAATTGTTAACTAAACCCAATCTCACCTCAAGTGGGAAGAGAGTCTCAATATTCAGTTGTCTAGATTATGTTGTCCCGTCGTCATGTCTGGGAGGAAGTGTTTTGGTTACTTTAATTAAGGTAGAAAGAATCACATACTATGCGTGACATCGGTCACTTGGTAGGGGCTCCTGAAATATGAGTGTGAGTGTGCTGAGCCCTGGCATGCATCCATCTTGCACTGCACTCAACTGTGGCTGTGCCTGACCAGTTGCCCTGAGTTTCAGCCACTTTGACTCTCCTACAATGATGGCATGTATTGCGGAATTGTGATCTTTTTAACCTCTTCCTGCATTAAGTATGTTTTGTCCAAAAATATCATCAGAGTAACAGGAAAGGAAAGTAAGAAACTTAGCTTCTACAGTGTTAAACTTAATTGCCAGCAAAAACTGTATTATTTGGTTAAATATTTATTTCTTCTTAGATTAAATAAAGAGGTACAGGTGAAATTTTGAGTATTTTGAGTGATTTAAAAACTAACAAAACACATTTTTAATTAAAACATTTAATTTCTTTTCAAGATAGATAGATGCCAAGATTTGTAATTCTGCTCTGGTGGGTTTAGGGATGGTGTTTAGGTGAAGTTTCTGGCTGTTTGTGATGCAACATGAATTTGACAGCTTATGGCACAGGAAATTCTCTGTCTCCGTATCTAAGCACATGATGAGTGAGAAAAGAGAAGTTCTTTCTGATGAAAAGGACCGACCCAACTTCTGACTTTCATAAACTATTTTCAGTTGTGTAAACAGGATAAATCTAATAATATTCATTTCCTCTGGCCTGACGGCTGTATAGCTACAGGCTTGTAATGTCTTTTCCATTATCTCAACCAAATTTCCTCAGGCCAGACACAGAGTGGAAAGATGTCCTGTCAGCAAGACAGGTATATCCCAGGGAGAGTAATAATGATACATAAACAACAAAACTCACCACTTTCCTACTAATAAACAAGGTTTGACAAAAGGCAGCTGCTGCTAGTTTGTTAGGTGTGGTTTGTCTCTCTTTTTCAACATGTATTAAATCCTTAAGAAAATGATTGCAATTTCATAGTTGTCTATGCCAAAACACTGTTTGAATGCTTTCTCTTTATTTTTCTTTTTTATATTTATCCAAATTTTTCCCCTACTCTCATGTTTATTATTGCTTCTCATCTCATTTTGTTCCTAGTAATTTTGAGAACAGTGAGCCTTTGTTCTTGGCAGCCTAAGAATGCCACTTAACTAAGGAGATAGTTAGGATGTAGTTACCTCTGCGTGTTTTACATAAGCAGGAGAGTACTTTCCATTTTACTCTGCCTGGTCTCCCTGGTGCTGCAGTCAGCTTCAGTTGATGGATTGCCTCCTGTTTGCATTAACTAATCACACTGTCTTTCAGCCTGGGTGCTTGTATGTTAGCTGTGCTGTATGAATGTACTGTGCTCTTAATTTAAATGCTTGTCTCCCTGCTTCCCCGTCTAATAGCTCTTTCATCTCCTCCCTTATTACCACCATTGTTTCTCCATCATATCGTTTGCAATTTCCATGATGACATATTTAACTTCCGATCATAGCTCGTGTAGCCTTTTCTCCTGCTGGTATGCTAATAGCACATCAAGCTAATCATTAATTTCCACCCTGTGGTTTCAATAATTCCTTCCATGCTAACTCTTGCATGGGAAAATTGTTTTAGGCTTGGCACCTTAACTTCATCTAAAGGAAAAATAAATCTTAAAATATGGAGCTACTGGCAGAGGCCCTTCTGGTCAAGAAAAACATTATTTCTCATCAGTCTTAAGGTTTCCAAAGGGATAGAATAATGAAAAGGACACCAAAATTACTTTTTGTATACTTAATCTATGTTGCCTCAAAAGTGTGAGGAAATATTTTGCAAAATCACTTTATATGATCCTTCAAATGAATATGATTGAGCATAAGACAAATATAAAAATAGAAGAAAATAACTATTCAAATATTAGTTCCTATATTAGTTCATTTTATTATTGTTTTGAGAAACTATATAGCAAAATTAACTTAAGGAAGGAAGAGTTTAGTCCATGTCATAATGTGAGGACTAATGAGGTATCTAATGCCAGCAGTACTATGAGGTATCTAATCAAATCACATATTTTCTTCTATTCCTTCCACAGTGTTGGTTGTTTTCAAATCTGTTCTCTGCAATCCATCCCTCTCATATAAACACAAAAGTTTGCATGTTTATATTATCTTTTAGGTTGAAAATTATGACACTAAATTTATGTAGAGGTCTAAACAAGGCTAAGGAGAAATATGGACAGTGGTTGGTTTTCCAGGTAGGAAATTCACACAGGCAGATGCTACATTCTCCATGTATGTAATTGCTTGAATTTTCTACTGCAACAGCTAATATATTTATATCAGGATCTACTAATTATGTCTAAATATTAATTCATCCAGATGTTTAATTGTTCTGGGAAGGATGGAAATACTACCACCCTACATAAAGAATTTTACTTAATGCGTTTGTATTTTAGGTATTTTAGGAGTGTATCTCTCTATTCCATTCTACAATTATTGGTGACCCTTTTATGTCTCTAAGATTTATCTTTCTAATCATTTGCTAAATAGTCAGTATTCAGAATAGTCAATCATTGGCTTGCATGGAGTGAGAAAATAAACTACAAATGTAATCATACCTTATCCTACTGTTTCTCAGTGTTGATCTCTACATGAAGATCCTCAGGCCCTACTTCTGATGAAAACCGTGCTAAATTAATATCTCTGAGTCCTAAGTTTTTGTTTTTTTGTTGTACCAGTTATTCCACCATCCGTTTCTAATTGTATTATTCTCCTTGAGTGCTTAATTGATTTCATAATTATGAAACTCATTTTCCGTATTCAGTTTTTGTTAAAATTATTTGCTTTCCATTGTTTTCCATTTTATTCTTCTAGTATACACTTTTAATTTGAGAATGCCTTCCTTTACATGAGATAGTATTTAAAATGCAACAGAGAATTAGTATATATTTAAAAACTGACCATCCATAGCATTATAAATTGTGTAACAGGATTTATTATATTTTTATTGTCTATGACAATGTGGATTATTTAATCATGGAGAATTCCAGATCAGAAGTCTAGATGTGCACCATAAATAAATACAACTGAACTATACCTCTCAGGCAAATGCTTATCGTTTGGTGGTTAAAATGCTAGAGCGTGAATCATTCTTCTAACTCTGAGACTAGTGTCTATGCTGGCCAAAATATTACTCATCTCATATGCTCTCATATTCAGAAAACTGGTTACAAAAATGGATGTTTTTCATTTTATTACATGTATTTAATTATATATTTGTTTTATATATATTTGTACTCATACATTCATGCCACAGTATCATATGGAGCCTACAGAACAATTCACATAAATAGGGTTCTCTCCTTATATTTCATCAGTACCTGGGATCAAGCAAAGGTAAGCAGGCATGAAAGTAACAACCTTTACCTGCTGAGTAGTAGTAGGGAGCTGTTCATCCCTGCTTCCCAGAACTGAAATAATCACACAGAATCTGTATTAAATAAATCACTGCTTGGCCCATTAGCTCTAGCTTCTTAATGACTAACTCTTACATATAAATTCAACCCATTTTTATTAATCTGTGTGGCTGTGGCTTATTGGATAAAGTTCCAGCGTCTGTCTTCAGCAGGGTTATACGGCTTCTCTCTGACTCCACCTTCTTCCTCCCAATATTCAGCTTAGTTTTACCTGCCTAGCTCTGTTCCTGTACAGCTCTGCTATAGGCCCAAAACAGTTCCTTTATGAACCAATGATATTCACATTAGATAGAGGGGAATCCCACATCACCTCCCCTTTTCTGTTTAAATAAAAGTAAGGTTTTAACTTTAACATAGCAAGATTACATACAACAAAGCAGGTATTAAGAAAAAATTACAGTTACAATGTTTATATTTAATTTATCTTTTGTCATAACTAAGGGAAACTATAACTATAAATTCTTCAATTCCATCAAAGACTCCAGAAGGATACAATATTACCTAAGTAAACAAGAAGTGCATTGTAAGCAACTTCCAAAACTCCAGCATTGGCAGAGACATCTTGCTACCTGGACAGTCACCCAAAGTTCCTCTGTATCATTGGGCATTTTTATTCAGCCTACAGGCCCATAGTATCCAGCAGACTTTTCCATGAGGCAGACATTTCAAAGTCAGTTTTGCCTATATTGGCAGCTTGTCAGTCGCTTTCTTCTGTGTTCTGCAGAATGTCTAGCAGACCCTTTCATGAAGCAGGAACCCTGAAGGATCGGTTTACCTTTAGACAAGTTCGGCAATCTTTCTCTTATGTATTAGAACTCACTAATATGTATAATGTAAGAAGACAAGTTGGCAGTTACTTGAAAAAGACAACAATCAACAATGAAATATCCTAAAAATCAAGGTTCAGTACAACATAGTAACTCTAGACTTTGAACAGCATATGGAAGAATAGTAAACAAACAGCAAACAAACATGCAACACCGATGTGTTAGAATGAAGTCAGGCTTTATGGGTTTGAGATATATTCCCATGAACCAGATGGTTGTTGGACATGATAGGGTACCTACCTCAGAGCTGTTCTCCAGGATATTCCTTAAGTACTTGAAAACCATAAAGCCATGGTCACCATTGTCAGTTGTTTGCCTTAAATAAGTGGTATCCCCTATTGTTGAATGATGATGAAGTTATTCAACACACATCAGCAAACTATGACATTGATATAATAGTGTTATAGATGTTATGGGTGAAACTAATTGCTTTTAAGTTGTATGGGCCCCTTCATTGGAGACAACCTATGTCTATACTGTAAGACAGAAAAGACAGAACAAAAACTGTGTCTGAGGCAGTGACAAGTCATTGGAAGAAAACTGCTCAATTTTGTTAATCAGGTATGATACATCTTCCAAATTGCTTTTTAAACATTGATGTTATCACCACTCACTGACACTGTTAGCATCAACCAAGGACAGAAACTACTTAATTGCAATGGGAAAGCTATTGTAAAGTGTCATAAGCAGCAAATCTACTCATGATAAGTAACTGATGCTGTGATGGAGTGGAAAAATGATTAGCTACAAGTGAAAGAAAACATCCTTGTGAGTCCCTACTGGGTTTAGAAGCCATTGTATAAGTTGGAGCACACAGCTAATACAAGCAGAGATAGAGCGGAATGTAACAATTTCCTCCTAGTATAAACGTTCTGTTCCAAGTTAGAAGGGAGGTACACAAGACTTCAAAGTATCACAAATCTAAAAGGTCTACAAAAGCAGGATATAGAAAGGAGTGATCAATTACTAAAGAAAAAATGACTCCATGGTAGATATATCTGAAATTTGCATAGGGGGTCCATGGGTAAAGCTTTCTGGAATCATAATGCATGCTGGGGTTCTGGTGATGTAACCGCCCAGGAGTCACCATGACTCTGAATTAATTCATTGATCCAGCAAGTTAGACTCAGGTACGTTATTTACTTCATCTTTCTAGGAAAGTCATAAAACATAAAGTTATAAAAACTTGTTAATTTGAACTTTAGTTAGACCTTACCTATATGCAATGCATTGCACCCCAGTCGTGGATATATTTATGTGTTCATATAATTGTAAAAAAATTAAGTTTAATTTAATAAAAATAAACAGTTGATGATACTGAAGTGGTATTTTTAAGAGTTCTCAATCAAAATCTTAGTTACTAAATCAATAATATTTGATAACTTCACTTGATTTTACTTCTTAATTTATTATATAAGAAAATATTCTTGCATTTCAGGCACACAAATTACATATTTATATACTGATCATTAGCCTAGCCTTTAATTGTTGAGTTCTCTCTTCTTGTCAGAAATATGTATTTATAGAATTTTGATGCAATAAGCTTTTTAATTAGTTTATTCTCTCTTCCTTTTTATTGTGCCTTTTGTTGTTGTTTCTGCTATTGTTGTGTTACTCCAGTAATTGCTGCATTTCATTCTCAAAATCTCCCATTTTGTATATGATGGAAGAATATTTTACACTTCCTCTGGTGAAGTTATTTACCTTAGAAGTAAGATACAACTATACATTTTTCTATGAAATAGTGAGATCAATTGCATTCTCCTTTTTCTTAAAATGTCATGTGAATGTATTCATGTTATTAGCAGTACCAGTGTGAAGTGCTTTATTAATTTCATTTTTGTCATACTGAAAACTAACATATTGACCACAAAATATACATTACACAAAACAAACAAAATGTTATATGATTTCATTCTCATTGTGGTTCTTTTTTTCTACCCTTGAAAATAAAATTTACTAATTAATTTCAATATGTATCAATGTCTTTTATAAACCAAGTATAGCTTCGAGGCCAGCCTGATCTACAGAGAAACCCTGTCTCGAAAAAACCAGAAAAAAAAAACTAGAATCTTATACACTGGACAAAACTATATCTGACCTATATTTTAGTTACTCAGACATCCAAAAATGTCTTTTTATACTATTTAAGGAGAATATTTGTTTGTTAATATTTATTGTCACTTTTACAAAAACTGATTTCCTTTAAGAAACTGCAAACTCAACTAAAGTGGTACCTCCATGAGATTGGCCTCTGGGCATATGTTGGGGCATTTTTTGATTGTACATTGATGTTAAACCACACAGGCCGCTGTGGCAGGTGGATATATGCTGAAAGTATTCTAAATATCTAAAAGTGAGTCTGGGCGAGCCAGCAGTTGGTATTCCTCAATGATTTCTGCCTTAGTTTCTCTTAGAGATTTTGCTGTGATTTGATTTCCGTTGGTGATGGATTGTGACTGTAAGTGTAAGTCAATTAACCCCTTTCATTCCTAAATTGTTTTCGGTCACACTTGTCAAAACAACAGGAAATAAACTAGAAACAAAATTGGTACAAGTAAGGGGTGCTTCTGTGATTCACCTGATTGAGTTGTTTTATGGGAGGATTGTGTAAGCATCAGTGATTAATGGAATATTCCGTAGTGTCTGGAAGACAAGAATGCAAACAGTGGAAGACTAGCTTGTGTAGATTTAGAGAGATGTTTAGAGTCTCTCAAAGTCTCTGTTGAGGCTATTTGTTTAACATATTTGAATTAAGTATCTCTGAAAATGAGGTGTCCTGTGCTTCACTGGGACAATTATTGTTAACCAACTGGCATTGAAAAATCAGCTGTAATTAATCAGCATAATTATGGTGAAATCTTCTTGTGACTATTTCACAGGGTCAGGAGGCAGAAGTTTTGACCCGGGCGGTCCAAGGCTCCACATCAAATTAGTAGCAGAACATGGCAAATACTGTGTAGCAGTCTCACGTTTCCTCCTCAAAACTGGATCACTGTAGTTAGTATAGCACCAGAAAATAAAGTGAAATGACTAGCGAAAAAAAATCAGCAAACAAACAAACAACAAAGCATGGAAAACTCACCTGATAATAAAAATATATAACAAAAAAGAAGTTATTTTTTTTCTTTTTAATTAGATACTACCAAATGAATATTTATCCATTTTTATCCTCTGGATACAATAGAAATAAATAGACTTTCATTCTTTGTGCGAACTAGCATGGGTTTTAGGGTTACAAATCCTGGGATTATATTTTGCCTGCCTTAAGTTTCTTAGTTTATGTTTCATTTCTCCAAGCCTTAGTTCAGTCATCTATAAAATGTGAATTTAAAAGATTTCTACCAATGTGAAATTATAAAGTACATATAGCAGGATCAAGAAAGGAAAGGACTGATTAACTTCAGAATTTGTCTTTCAGGAAGTATGGGAATATTATTAGGATTTCTAGGTACTGGAATACATTTTTATAGAAAGGTTATATATCCAGAGTAAAGCCGTTAAATTCAGATTTTAGCCCAGGTTCTGCTGCGGAAAAAAAAAAGCATCATCTATCCTGGGAAGGAGAAACCTTATAAACTATTTGTTGCAAATTGCAAATACTTCATGCTACTTTTTAAAGACAGCTTAGAGCCAAGTTGACATTGGAATTTCAATGAGAGAAAAAATAAATGTCGATTTGTTTTTATGTGACTACAATTGTTTAAGAATAAATTGTTTCCAAGTTGTCACATGTTTAAAATCTGGTCCCCAGCGTCAGCGGTCTTGAGAGATGATTGAACCATGAGAGCTAATCTCATCATTGCATTAATCTACTGTATGTTGATAGCTGAAAATTTAATATATTGTTTAATACAGTTTTAGAAAGTAACTTGCAGGGGCGTGAGTTTAAGAATTATTTTCTCTTCTTAGCTATTATCATTATTTTTGCTCTTTGGCTATGAAAAGAGAAGCATGCTTTCTCTGTTTTACCTTCATGTTGATGCCTTTAACACAAGAACATAGCAACAGTGGAACAAAACCGTGTGCCAAAACCTTTCAATTATGGGACAAAATAAGTCTATCCAGTTTTACATTAATTTTTCCTAACTGTTTGGCCACAGAAATGGGAAATTAACAAGCACAGTAAGTTGTAAATTGTATGTTACAATGTCAACACTTAACTTACATAGGACATGGCAAAATAATAGTAATTAAGGTTCTTCACAAGAGGAGGAATAGAAAAAGAAACATTATATATATATACACATACCTATATTTGTGTGTATGTGTGATTACATATGTTTTATAGGACAGTTAATACTAATCTGGGAGATAAGAAATCTTTCACTGTGTTGTGCAAAATAAGATCTAAAGTGTCAAAATAAAACCCAGAATAAATAGTATCTACTGATTTATTTCTTATATATCAAGGCTCAAAGTCCACAAACCTTCCATTTATGTGGCATTTTTCCCAATTATAGATCAAAGCCTGGCTGTTAACATTTTAACTTCAAAAGACGATTAGGTATCAAAAACATCAGAATGCCATGATCAGGGAATGTCTAGCCACAGAAAAGGTAGGCCAAAAATAGAGATGATAGGAACACAGTGAGTTCTAAGTAACTCAAGAAGAAATGTGTGGGAAAGTGTAGGACAGATAGATGGATGAGGTGGGCAGAGGTTCTCTTGGAAAACTAGCACATGGGAAAGTACCTGGTAGTATGCTCCTTGAATTCAATTTTATAATATATAACATAAATTCCTTCCAAAAATTAAGAACATGAAAATATCATGTTATATCTACAAATTACAATTATAGTTGAAGCTCTTATTCTTTGCATCTTTTTTTTTGCGCTCCAATTGACATCCCACAGGATGTAGGAGATTTATATGATCTATTCAAGAGCAATCTTATACATAACTTTCTTTCAAGTTAATTTTAGCAAAGAGCATATACCTTAACAGATTATTGTCATGCCATAATATATATAATGATTAAATATAAATATAATTAAACTTATTTAAAACATAGGTAAAAAGTTTTTCATTCAAAATGAAATTAATAACAAAAGATAAAAGAAATATTACAGATATTTGAAAACTAAATAAATTACAAATTATCCAACTGAAAAAGGAATTTTCAATAATTAAAGTATATTGTAAATGAAAATCAAAATGCCTTTTATCAAGATAGGTATGATATAACTTAACCAATACTGAAAAATTTATCTATCATGCTAAACATATATACCAAAAAATAGATAAAACTCATATGATAAGACTAAGTACCCATTCATAATAAAATTTTCAGGAATCTAGAAATATAAAGGAATGCTCAGAGGACATATGTTAGTTTGACATCATTTTAACTGAACACTTGAGAAAGTCGTCTTCAAGAAGCAAAGGTTTGTGTTGGTTCACTGTGTCAGTACATGGTTACTTCGGTCTTTTGTTTCTGAGCTTGAGGTGATGAGGCCAAGTGTGGTTTGAAACATCTGGTGGAATAAGCAGCTTCATCCGTTTCAGGTTTGCAGAAAAGAATCGAAAAGGCACGGTAAGTTACTCCAAAAGCAACCTTTCTCAGGCCTGTGATAAAAAATAAATTGCATTCTTCCAGGATAAAGTAAAACTGAATAACATTTTTAGTTAAAAAGGGAGGAGTAAGGGCAAGGAAGAGGGTTCCATTCAAAGGAGGTCCAAATTCCAGCATGGAAATCATTAAAGTCCTGTGCACTCCTCCCCATCAAATGGGCACACTGATATGCAAGGTAACTGGCTGCGGCATCCCCTACAGGGGTGACCTGTACAGACCTGGCTCTACTTTCACAGGGTGATCGTTGTATTCTGGAGGGATGTTTGTAGGAGTTAAGACTCTACTATTCTGACTGGCCTCCTAGGCTGTCTTTTGAAATTTTGGTGAAAGGCTTCATGAACCCATAATTTGTCTTCTTAAAGTCTGTAGGATAAATGCCTCATGGGTTGTTTGAGGTTCTGTTACCGGAAGAGAAAAAGGCAGGCTCATTTAGATCAAGTGTGGAGTCACCACTTCATTCCTGGAGCAGGGAAGATGGGATGATAATCCTTGAGTGTTTCTGTATGTCCAGAACAGCCTATTATCTTAACACAGGTCCTCTTATACATTTATGTCTCTAGACCTAGTGACCGCTGCACAGTTCCCTCATGGCGTATTTCCTATTATCCCATAAAATACTTTGCAGTAAATTAATGTCATCAATTTCTTTACACTATCCTTAGCCACAAACTTTAGAATGCTAATTTTCTGGGAAATCTACAGTGTAATCGAGCATTTCTGACTTTCTTTCTTACATTTCTCATTCTAAAACTGGAAGGAAAGCACCCAGAAATACAGATCACACAGCCCTAATGTTGATGTTAAATGCCTTCCACTAGATTAATTAATCTATATCTCATGATTTTATATGTATTTTTCTTTACATTCTCATTTTTATATTCATATATGTCTGAAAAAGAACATTATGCATGCATATATTTTCCTAAGAAAATCATGCATATATAATTCTCATAAGAATGTGCATGTGTGTAAGTGTGTGTGTGTACATCTGCATGTGTGAATTTGTATGCATGTGCACGTATGTGTAATGTTCTTTGGAACATATAAGACAAGGGGTGTCTGCTCTAATCCTCAATTTCTGTAAGAAATTATGAAAATATCATTTTCTCTCTACATTCCTATCAGAATTCCTGCCTTTTGAGTTTACACAAGAATTATCAAATAAACTCTGCTTATAACATTCGTGAGTGTGTGTGTGTACACCAAGGAGTTCCAAAGGCTTCTCCAAAAACCAACATAAAGCAACAACAATTAATTTTGGATCAGTTCATCAGTGGTTTCATTTATTCATTTGGTTTGTTGGGCCATTTTAAGGGTGCATGGCTAGGAGAATGTGGCCCAGCAAAGTAGCTCCAATAACATCATCTGGCAAATATTTTTGACAAATGACATTGGTGGATAATTCAGATCCAAAGTTTATTAGCTGAAAAAAAACATTTTAAAAAGGCAGCAAATGTATTTCATGAAAGATTAAATATTTTCCCCTAGACTGAAAGGAAGGAAAAGTTATCTCACCAGTTTTATTAAAGGTAGTGTTGGATATTCAACCCAGTTAGTAATGTAAGTACACTAAATTAAGGCAGAGATGTAGCATGTTAATGGTTTTATAGTCAACATAATAAGGATGACCATTACCACAAAATTGCTGAAGTTAAACAAAGCCCCTACTCCCAGCAATTTATTTTTGAAATTATAGACTAGATTATTGGTAAGTATACATTGAAAGGCTAAAATTATTTTGGATGAACAAAGTATGGAAATACTCAGTTTGAATCTTAGACAAAGCTCTCTAGTGACTGTGATTATGGTTGAGGAAGAGAATTTGGGCATCACTGTTACAAATTATTTGACTACCAAACATATAATTAACCACACACAATTCTTAATTTAGTGTAGTTGTTTAATTTTACTCTTTGCTCTTTGGGCGTCTGGTATACATTTCCCAAATAAATACAGTAAACATTCTTATTTATGAATGCCTTAGCTTGACTTATTTCTAGCCAGCTTTTTAAAATTTAAATTATCCCATCTAACTTTCGTCTATGGACTTTTAGTTTTCCCTAGTCTATATACCTTTCTTTACTTCTTCCTCTGTGGCTGGTTGTGTGACTGGGTAGCTAGGCCCTGGCATTCTCTTCTACTCCTTTTCTCACTACCCACTTCTCTCTCTTTTTCTCTTTTATTATCTCTGCCTGCTAGTCTCACCTATTTCTCTCTTCTGCCTAGAGATTGACCGTTTATATTAGCTCAATCAGATGTTATAGACAGGCAAAGTAAAACAGCTTTACAGGGGTAATCAAATTAAACATAAAAGAATGCAGCAATTCTTTGCATCATTAAACAATTATTCTATAGCATAAAAGAATGTAACACATCATTAAGTAATATTCCACAAAGTTTAATAATCATTGATTAAAAATTGAAGCGTTAGCCTGTTAGTGGTAGTGTACACCTTTGATCCCAGCACTTAGGAGGCAGAGGCAGTTAGATCTCTGAGTTCAAGGCCAGCCTGGCCTACAAGAGCTAGTTCCAGGACAGGTTCCAAAACTTACAGAGAAACCCTGTCTCAAAACAAAAACAACAAAATGAAGCTTGACTTGTATCTTTTTTACAAAAATAATTTGAAAATTCACTGATGAAAGCTGGTAGAAAAAATTCTTTGAAATGAAAAAGCTTTTGAAGTTCACACAAAAACTAAAATCCCCAAAAGGAAAAAAAAAACACAGGTGATTTGTACTATATCAAAATACTCTCTGAAGGACTGTTCAGATAGAACAGGTATAGAAATAGAAAAGAATTGCAAACTCCATTTCCTATAAAACACTTATATCTAGAATATATAAACAATGGCTAAAGTTTCTTAAAAGGAAATAGTTTAATTATGTAATGTTTATGAATAGATGAATATTCATTTTATAATAAATACATGGTGTATAAGAGCTTAAAATTATATTGCAAATATTAGTTCACAGGGTATCATTATGAGTCAAGGATTCATTATGAGTCTTTCGATACATCTATTAAAATTATAATAAAATGTTACATACTAATGAAGATGTGAAAACTGGATTACATGAAGGAACTCTGATTATGAATGAAAATAGTGTATTTTCAGAAATTGACAAAAAGCCTGCAGCTACTTGTAACTCAACAGTTGCACTCCTGGACATTTTCTATCAGAAGAGTAAAGTCCATTGACATAATATACTATTCACAATGTTTTTTTTTTTTTTTGGAACGAAAGGTTTTTATCTCAGCTTACAGTGTAGAGTCCATCATGAAGGGAAGTCAGGCAGAAACTCAAGTCAGGAGCTGGAAGCAGGAACTGAAGTAGAAGCCATGGACGGACACTGCTTAACAAGGTATACCCTTGTTATACCTCCCAGGACCACCTGCCCAGGGGTGATACCATCTATAGTGGACTAATGACTAATGACTAATCGAGAAAATGTTCCACAGACTTGCCTATGAGCCAATTTGATGGAGGCATTTTCTCAAGTAAGGTTCCTCTTTCCAGATTATTTTGTCTTTTGTCAAACTGAAAAAACTAACCATCATGACCAAACTGTCCACCCAATGAGAGCTGAGATGACAGGCATGGGTCATCACATCCGGCAACAGAGCACTTTTTACTTGTCCTTTTCAAATGACTTAACATCAACTTTATATTCTGGTAATAATGCTATTCTAAAAGGTTTTGTGGTGATGCTAACAGTCATCAAACAAAATCAAGTTTACTTGGAAGATTCTAGACTAATTAAGAATTGATTTCTTTTCTTTTTTTTTTTTTTGGTGGTGGCACATGCCTTTAATTCCAGCACTTGGGAGGCAAAGGCAGGTGGATCTCTGTGAGTTCGAGACCAGCCTGGTCTACAAGAGCTAGTTCCAGGACAGGCTCCAAAGCCACAGAGAAACCCTGTCTTTTTTTTCACATTTGATTTTTTTTTACAGGAAAATTTTACATTTACTCCCCTTGTTCCTGGCCCTCCAGCTCCCTCCCCACCCCACCGCCCTCCTCATTGCTAGCATCTTCATGCTGGGAACAATAAAACTACTAACTTACATTTAAAAGTTTATACCAGTTTTAAAAATCATAATTTAATTCTTTGAGAAATTATATAGTGTATTGTGATTGTATTAACCCTCCACTTTCTTCTCACCCTTCTGACCCAATTCAGAGTTCTTTACTTTTTCTTTAATTCGACCTATCATACACATTTTTTGTTGTATCTATACTTGGGCATGGGGACTGCCTTAGAATGTGATCCACCCCATGGGGGTTTAATGTCATTAAAGAAAACTGACTCTTCCTCCCCCCAAAGCTATCATATTCTGATAACTCCTCAGCTAGTGAATTGATTTCCTGTGTACCTTCTACACTCCATGCTGATTCCATGCTGGGTCCATGCTGGGTCCATGCTGAAATTTTGTCTAGCTTGAGCTTGTTCAGGTCTTTCTATGTTATCACAATCATTGAGTTCATGAGTGAAATTGTCCATTTGTGTTGGGAAATCAATGTTTTCTTGAGTCCACCACCTCTGGTACTTAGAATATTTCTATTCTGTCTTCAGTGAAGATCCTTAAGTCATAACAAGAAGGTGTGAGATGCATGTCACATTTATGTCTAAACACACCACAGTCTCTTATTCTCTGCACAGTGACGAGTGCAGGGTATGAATTCCTTCTCACGGAGCTGACCTCATATCTAGTTAGAAAGCAGTCTGACATCCAAGGCATTCTTATACCCGTGGCCCTAACAGACCAGACCAATCATAGCTAGAAGTGATTGAAGTTGATTTGCCTCTTTAACAAAATTCAAGACAAAACTAGACAGTAAGGATAAAACTCCCAGGTGAGTACTAGATTTATTTCTCCATGATCTGTGATTTGAGTACAAGTTGTCTTCCACAATAGTTTTACCTTCAAGTTTTGCAGTGTAGCCAAGGCAGTGTTGGCAGCATTTTTGTAACTGTTTTAAATTCACAGCTTGTAATATGAAGTAGTAATAAAAATTGGCACAGCCAAAAATAGAGATGAAACTTTAGAGAATTATACTGTGAAATAAAATGAAGATATGAGAAATAGGTGATGTTGATACATATCTGTAGAAGTGGAGCTTGGTAGACTGAGGTAATCACAGTGTCAAGGAGAGGTGAGACAGGGAAGTATCAGTGTTTTAACAATTACCTCATAATAAACTCTTTCAATGTTATTGAATAATGGAATATTGAATAAATATTGAAAAAAATTATAGGAAAATAAGTTTTGTGAAATTCAAGAAGAAAAAAACATCTAAGTTACTCTAATACAGAGAGAAAAATACATCAATGTCGTAACTCAAAACACCAGAGAGATTATCAGATTTCCTGGTCATAATGGAACTCTCAACAAATAAAAATGCTTAGAGTGAGTGACTGACATTTAGACAGCTGGTTCTTTTCACCTTCTTATCAAGAAAACTTTTCAATCACTTTTGAATTATCTTACCATTTCTTATGTGATGCTTACAGATAAGTTTTAGAATAATTATTTCTCAACTTCCACCCAACTAATGTGGGAAAATAAAAAAATTCTTCTGTATTTTTTCTGGAGAAATAGTAAATGGCTAATTTAACCACAGGAAAAAATTTTAATATTATATTTTCATGTAGGACACCTTTTTTATTTTTCATTCAAAAATTCTTGTCTTTCAATATGTTTGTGAATTAACTTTTTCATTTTTTGAGATTTTAATATTTATAGGAAATGCATTTTATTAATATTAACTTACCTTTCTCATTCCAACTTATTTCAGATACTTCCTGATCATGTCTCTCTTTCAACTTCAATTCCATTTACATAATTCATACTGTCTAGTGAATGCCATCCATATATAGGAGTGTAGGGACTATCCATTGATGCATAAACAATTTACCCGTGGGGTGTGCATATGTGATATTTTTATGGTTTATATTATTTTGTAATAGCTTGCATTAAATAAATATTTTATTACTGTTTTAACAATTCAGGAAATATATTTTGATCAAATTTATCTTCATTCCTTCCTTTAGTCATTCAACGCTGACCATCACCTCATTTCTTTCCAAATATATATATTTAAATTTTTAAAGATAACCCATTGACTCTATTCTGTGCTGTCTATATTCTCCTAGTTGTGGTGCCATTTCCTAACACATAATTGACCTATCAGGATTCATAATCTTAAAAAAGAAAGATTTATTTATCATGTGTACTGTATGTCTGTACACCAGAAGAAGGCACCAGATCTCTTTACAGGTGATTGTGAACCATCATGTTGTTGCTGAGAATTGGACTCAGGACTGCTGGAAGAGTTCTCTTAACCTCTGAGCCATCTTTCCAGTTCGTGGAACCATACTCTTAAACAACTTGTCACTCCCTGAAAATCTTTTAACTGCCTATAGCTTCTCAGTTAGGTTTAGGATCTTACTCCATGCTAAAATGTTGACTGCATTGATATGGTACAGGTATTGTGGAGACAGCCACAGTAGCTCTGGTTTAAACAGTGCTGTAGTCATGTCATGCCAAGAAGACAGTTTTAGTTCAATCATCCTAGACCCTGTCTCTCATAATAATTGTTGTTTCTTTTTTTTTTTCAATGATCCTTGAGTCTTTGGGAAGGGTGTGATAGAGACGTGTGGTCTGTGACTGCATTGCACTGACATTCTCTGAATTTTGACAAGGTGTAAGTTTCTGTATTAACAACTGTTCACTGTATAAAAAAAATCTCTGATGAGCTCTGAGAGCTTCACTAATTTATTCCTGTAGAAAGATATGAATTTAGAGTATACTTATGTACTCTGTCCATTTATCAGAATATTAGTGGTACTGGGGTCTGTGAGTTCAGAACCATGGGTAGTTCTTCAGAGTTACAGTGCCAAACACATGTTTCTTCCTGTGTGGCGGGGCTTAAATCTACTCACAAAGTGGTGGCTTACCTTATAATATTCATGACACTACTACATCTATCGGCATATCTTGCCATATAGGTCATTATTGCAGTTCACTGGTTTCACAGTTAGATAGACTGTTGATGAAATTTTCCCCCATCTACCTACACAGCACAGTCCAGTTTTATGAAAACACTTTCTATAAAAGTTCTCTCTTAATTACTGATTACTAAAAGCTAATGATTTCTTCAAATTTTCATCTCACACATTTCTAACTTAATAAAGTCTATTACTTATTATATTTTACTTGATTCCATTTCATGTCTCATAATGATTAATTGTACAGCATGCACACATTTCAACTTTTATTTTTTTTTCAATTGATTAAAAACTGATGTGATGTATTTATGCTTTGCTCAATATATATTTTTTGTAGTATCTTGTGTTTAGATTAATCAAATCCATTCATTAAACAGTTTTAACATTTATCGCTATGTGATATCTGTATTCATTTCTTCTTTCCATAGAATTCTGACATTAGTGCATTATTTGCAATATTTCAAATTTCTTTTTTTTCTTTTATTATTGTTAAAAGAAGAATTTACATTTACTCCCCTTGTTCCCGGCCCTCCCGCTCCCCCACTACCCCACCACCCTCCCCCTGCTTCTTTAAGATGGGGCAG
>JAQHUG010000483.1:786471-807918 GCA_028555095.1 Dicrostonyx torquatus | reverse complement strand
AAAAAACTATTTCAAATTTCTAATTGATGTAATTATAAATACTTAATTCTGTCTATCTTCCCTTCTGTTGATGATTCATATGCTTGCAAAATGTGGAACTTTCTTTTATTCTTACTAGCATATATAAGCTACAAATAAGTATCATTACATTATGACTTTGTTATTTGAAGAGACTATCAAAATGACAGTGTTCACTTACAACAATAAATGAAGCAAGATGTCGCTGTACTACATAACTGAATAAGGAGCATATGATTGCAATCAAAGTTATGGATATTGCTGATGATATTTTCATCAATATTCATTTGTTATTCATGTTACCTTTGAAATTCTGAGGGAAATGTTTTAATCCTTACAGTCTTGATTTTGGGTTTCCCACGGAATATGTTCAAATTTTGTAAATCATTTATTTGAATACATTGTTGCTAGAATTCAAAAATCACAAATTATGTATCAATTATGTATCAATATGGTAATATTGATAATTAATTCTTAGTTAATATAATACATAATTTATACAATGTACATGAATTCCATGTTTTGTTTTTATATTTAACATGAAAATATAGCTTGTCTGAGCAACTTTCACTCATTTATTATATTTTGAATAAAGTTAAATTTAAAAAAATTGAGAGCCATGCATGCTATTTTTCTAGCTTTTTCATTAGAAATAATCTCTACTTTAGATAATTTCTTTTCAATATGCCAATTAAAAATTATTTACTCTGTTTTGCCTTATATTTTAGTAGCACTACGTCTTATTTATTTAAGCTTCTCAAATATCTTTATTCATTCATTGTATTTGTGTGCATGTGTATACATGTATGCAGATATGCATGCCACAGAACACATGTAGATTCCAGAGAACAACTTGTAGGAGTTAGTCCTCTTCTCCTTCCATATGGTACCTGGGTAGATAATTCATGCCCTCCACCTTGGTTGTATATAACTTCATCTGTTTCATTTTCTTCTAGTCTATACAACCTATATTCAATATTTTGATAATTGTATCTAAATAAATTATGAAGAGAATGCATTATGTTTCTCAAGCCTACATATGTCAGTTTGTAAGTGTTTTACTTATTTGATCTTATAAATTTCTTCATTTTTCAGAATTCTAATCAATTTTCTGATTTCCACCTAATTATTCTTCACATTTCAGAAGGGCTTTATAAACTATTTGTAGAGAGATGAATGTCCTTTTTCTTCTTTTCTTTAACTTTTTCATGAAAAGACATATGAGTGTACTATCAACTTGATACCAAATTGATTTTTAAAATATTACAGAAATAAGATATCAAATAAAATTTGATATAACATGGTGCTAAAAATTCAGGTCCAGTTCTCAATCATATATAATTTCTACTCTAGGAGATATTATGCCCTCTTCTTTCTCTTCTGACTTATTTGGACACCTACACACACACACACACACACACACACACACACACACACACAAACTAACATAAATCTTAAAACGAATTTTGGTGAATCATGCTAATTCTGGCCACTACACTCTCAGAAGGGTGAGCAGGCTTCTAAGTAAGGCAATGTCTGTTTTATAAGCAGGAACTAGAAGAGCATTTAAGTATAGAAAGTAGTGCATTTAGGCCATTAGATGTACAAAAAAATTGAAATTCAGTATTATAATCTATATTGATTTGAACATAAAGTGCCCAGTAAGTGTATTAGAACATAGGAATACTCATCATTTCTCAAGTTTTTTTATGAACTTTCATTTCATCTTTCCATAACTTTTGAGTTACCAATGTTTCTATATCAGGAATGCAGACATTGAAGACATCAGTAACTTATTCAAGGCAGAAGATGTGTGCTTTTGTCCATTTCAAATGTTGGGAATTTTAAGTTAAATTAGGATTGTGCTATTTTATAAACACTTCCACTTTGCCAAAGCTAGCAATAATAAAATAAGTAAAACAAACTTTCTGAACAGGACTGTAAATTTCCTATTAATACCTATCCCAATTCCAAGTGTACTGCTCATTCCAAAAGTTAGTTTCTAGTTACACCACAGGAGTTTTGCATCTGTTTAAATCTAAATTCCTAAAACGAGTTTCTATTTTCTACATTCAAACAGAATGTAGAATGATCTATAGATCAAACATACATAAACCACAGGCTTATCATAAATGAACAAACTGCTAGGAAAATAAGTCAAGTGAATTTTAGATGCTTGCTGCCTGGGCAAGGAAAAGTGACGAAACATCAATAAATGATGATTATGAGTAACACAGGTTACACTATGACTTCTATTTAGGGAAAACAAATTAATAACATCTGAGTTTGAATTGTCTAAATATTTATTGAGTTTTAAATAGAGCACATCTTAATGATCTACAAATTTAGTTTCATGCAATCTACTGATTAACAATGATCATACAGCTAACACTTGGCAGTCTTTGAAAAATATTGTAAAAAGAAACATCTATCTTTGTTTCTAATGATTACTTATATTGAGATATCAACAACTTTGGACATCTATTGGATAAATTGATAGTATTGTACAGAATGGTTATAAAATTATTAAGAGTTTTCTTCAATAAGCTACCTAAGAATTCTATAAAATTTAAAAGTTAGATGAAGTAGGAGAGATGAGACCAATAATGTGCTTAGCATAAAAATCTCCCATGCATGAGTTTTGTTATTTTCTGCTCACCAAGGAGAGGTGATAAGTGAGTGAAAATTCTTGTGCAAGAGTTTCAGTAACTTTATGCTATTCTAATTGCTCTTGGTTGAAAGTTCCAACCAATTGGCAGGATTTATTTTATAAGTGTAACTTCTTACATGAGAACATATGCTGGGCTCTTTTCCTCAAATGTAAGAGTATGCTTATAGCTTACACATATTTTTTCAGTTCTAGTTAATAATTATGTGTGAACACTTATGTGACCCAGATATTTTTCTGGACATTGGAAGTGAGAAGTTTAACAAGGTGAACAATTTTCACCTCTTTAGTAAAATTGCCCATTTATTTGAGTCAACTGAGAGATAGAAGCAGGAATAGTAAGGTCTAATAAATGTTATCAAGGACAATATAGAAATCATGGTACTGTGAAGCACTGTCCATATTCCTTCTTTCCCCCACAAGAACTGAAAATAATTCTAAGAACATCATGTGTCCAGAGACTAAATGTGACTATAAAATCTCACAAATTTTTGTATCATAAAGTTCAAATTACGTTATGCTGAGAAAAATAAATTTCTTTTTATTCATTCATAATTATTGTAAATAAGTTACTATGTTTTGATTATGATGTAACCTAACAATTATATTACATTTACCAACTGATTTAGAAACATTATGTGTATATTTTATTGCAATATCAGATGCATGCTTCTCCTTTCCTTTAATATATATCAAATACTAATTCAACAAGTTAGTACCTTAGGCCAGAACCATTTCATTCAGCCTGTGAAATAGAATAGCAATTTTCTATTTGAACAAGTTTGTTATTAAACTATACCTTTCTTTTTCCTGGAAAAAATACATTGAAATTCTCATAATTTGGTAAAACCTTAACTTGATTGACTGAACAGATAATAACAGTGGATATTGCCTAATTTTTTCAAATTTATAACTAAGTGAAGCATTCTTTATTAATTTGCATGTGTATTAAGTTTTATAAAATAATGATATCTTTTTGTAATGCTCATGCTACAAAATTTCAGTCGTTAATGAGCTTAGGATGGTTCCTGTGCTTTTTCATGATCCTGTCATGTTAAGATTTGAATATCTACAACCCCTACATATTATATGGTGTAACTTACTCACCAATATCAAACAGAAAGGAGGGCTTGTCTCATGTGAATACCATTACAGCATTAGGAAAGAGACTGCACACAATATTTGTCTGTAATTATACTTTGAGTCTTTTGGGGAAAGTTTACATTGGTTTGCATAGTGACTGTACCAGCTTTCATTGCCATCAAAGAAAACTTTTTCTCCTTTCCCAGCAACCTCACCAGAATCAGTAATCACTTATTTTATTTATATTAAAATTACTTTGGTTTTTGAGACAGAGTTTCTCTGTAGCTTTTAAAGCCTGTCCTAGAACTAGCATTCATTTTAGTTTTCCCCACCTACGTCTATTCCCAGCCCAGGCCCAAGATAGTTTCTTTATTAACTAATGGTATTCACAGCATACAGAGGAGAATCCCACATCACACTATTAGCTTTATCAACTGCCAGGTGCTGACCACTGGGCAAAACTGCCTTCCATCTAAACTGAAAATTTCCAAATGTGGACAGAATCACTGGAATCTACAGCCTAGCTGCTGAGGTGAAGGTAGGCTTGTCTTCCTATAGATTTCTAATTCACAAGATCTTCCAAAACCTGGCAGGCCCTGTGCTAAACAGCAAAGGCAAATACAGCCCTCAAGGAGGGGTTCTAGGTAACCCAGCAACCAAGTTCTCTATCAATTTTTAATCAATAAATCCTCAATTAAAATTTTATCCTTCTTAAAGATCTCTGATACAGTTTGACAGCTAAGATGTTTTGTCAGTTTAAAAGGACAACCTCCCAACACAAATTTCAGTAAAATACAAATTCAAGTTGTATACCTGCAAGTTGTAGAGGTGTGAGGACAAATACACGTTACAAATCTCTCTCTCCTGCTGCCTTCTATAGTCTTAAAAATACTTTTCATTGTGGAAAAACATCTGTCCCAGTCATTCGGACATGAATATGCTACTGTTTATACAATGTATATGTCTAAAACTTCTGTTTTAACAAACCCAAAGAATTCTTGTGAATTCCAAGGAACCGAATTGAAGGATCCACCTTAAATAGGCTAGATACACCTCTCTCAATTCCCTGGTCCTGAAATTATTTTTTTCTCTTCCTAAGTGTAACTTTGTCCTCTGTTCTACCAACACCTTGCTAGGTCTAAGAGACACCAGACAGTTCCATACCACAAACGTTGGAGAGGAGTAAAGCAACCAGCCCACCAGGATGTGACTAGCACCCAGCTTTCTCAGGTCTCCCACAAGATGATGTCCACAAATAAGCAGGAAACAGTTTTGAGGATCCACGGTCCCAATTTCTTTAACCTGTTATGCCTAACCTCCTGTCTTTCTATTATCAGAAAGAGATGGGAATGTTATGAACTGCTGTCCTGGTCAGTCACCTGGGTATCCTGTTCCTTTAGGAGACAAGCCCTACCCTCTCCCAACCCCTCCCCTTCCACTTCCTCCAGCCTGCACTCTCTCTTTCAATCTCTCTCCAGAAAAGGTAACTTCTGCTCTCTCTCCCTCTCTCTCTGTCTGCTCTCACCCCTCTCTCTCACTCCTTCTCCCTCTCCCACTTCCCTTCCCTACCATAACCCACTGAATAAACTCTAACTCAAGCTCTCTCTGATGTATCTGTCTATCTCTCACCTGCTATGGTTTCCAACCCACCAAGGTGACATGCCAAGACCTCATGGGACTAGCTATTCCTCGTAGGACCACTCCCCTTGTGGTACCAGACTTCCCACCTTATATTTAAAAAAGAATAACATTACAATCACCTTCCCAGATTTCAAATTGTATTGTACAACACCATTTTATTAATAGCAGCATGATATTGATCAAAACAGACACATTGATCAATAGGATTGAAGACCAGCACATAACTTCATATATCTACAGATAGCTTGAGTTTGGCCAAAATGCCTGCTGGAGAAAAGACAACTTGTTAAACAAATGGTGCTGATCAAACTGAAAAGCTGAATTTGGAAGAATGAAAAATAGATACATATCTATTATTCTGCAAGAATTTCAGCTCCAAATAGACTAAGGACCTCAATATAGAACCTAATTATCTGATTCTGATAAAATGGAACCTACTTTTTATTTTAATTTTGTTACAGAGGTGGCATTCCAGTGACATATGAAAAATAATGTCTCACTTAACTCACAATTATCTTTCGTGTGGGCCAGCCCAATTCAATAATTTGGAATTTTTGTTTTTATTTTTATTATTTATTTATTTAATATTTATTTATGTATGTAAATATATGACGACCTAAGCCAAAGGTCAATGCCATAGAGGATCTGTTTGACTTCTTCTGTGAGATTTGAAAAGCATATACTACGGTGGGACTTTTCTACAGAAAGTGTAGATGTACTGTTTCTCAAATTATTGACATTTTCTTTAATTTTACTGTTACAAATAAACATCCCACACACACTCACATAGATGCACACCACACACAGTGCACACACCTTGTACACACACACACACACACCACACACATGCATATGCACACACACATGCTCTCCTGCACACATTCAGCATACATGCACACACACCACATACACATACATACCCACGACACCACACACATACACACACATTCATATGTATGGGTGAATACAACTTGCTGAGTCTATTTAGTACTGCTTCTTTTTTCTGTGTTTAAAGCAGACCATTTAGCATTATCTAAGCTTTCAGGGAGCTTCTTGCTGAAGAAGATGGATTCTCCTCTCACACCACCCAATGTTTACCTGTAGCTCTCCATTTAATACTGGATTAGTTCCCTCATGCATGATATTTGGGTACTCTTTCCAAGGTGATTTGTAGCTTATGAGTGACAAGATCTAGGAGTCAAGTCTAGAATTGTCTGAATACTAAGTCTAGACTACTGAGGAATTACTAATATTTTATCGTCATTTCAATGAGGAAAGCCAAAGCTATGGACCATCCTAGGGAATATGTCATCTTGGTATGAGATGTTATTTTCAGCTCTGGGGTACTAGAAAAACATTGATCAAGTGATGTCTCTAGGAGAAATTTAATAAAATAAAACTCAGTTTTTCATGGATAACAAAGACAATTTATTCCTCTGATAATGTTAATTCAAAATGGCCTTAATATCTAGGTTCAGTATTTCTGTAACTTTTATGACATATTCTATATTAGGCTATAGAGTCTGAATCCTTTCAGAACTCTGGCTGTTAAATAGAAGTCACTAGGAGAGACTGGCATAAAGATTGCTGTTTAGAGGCTTAGCTGCATGGTGGTAAGAAATATTCTTTTTGGCTAGAGCTTTCAGGCTCTCAGCTAATTGCACATTATGTTGCTTTCAAAATTAGTCTTCTCTATTTAACATTTAAATTGAAAAGAAAATATCATCACTTACAGTACAATGATTGTTCTTAGTTCCACCATTTAATAATGCACTTTTGCCAGATCTTTAAGAGTGGAAATCATCACTACAGGGTCAGACACACACTGACCTAAATCTCAGCACTGGCACTCATACACATTCTGAATATATTTTACATAGTACTTTCACTCAAGAATGTGACACCAACAAGAACAGAATTCCCAAGTGTGTATTAGTAGTCAATTATAATCCTACAGGAAAAATGACATAAATAAATCTAAAATCAAAAAACTGTTGGATTTGAATATACTGAGAGTATATAACTTTAGTGATATGTGTTGAATCTTTAGTAGCTCCTGTATAAAATAGCCTAGCATTTCCTACAAATTTGAAATGATCTCAGTAGTGGGAATAATTGTGAAATACACTCAGGGCTTGACACTCCCATTTTCTTGACACCATGTTTTTTTTTTCTTTTCTACTATATGTGTAACAGACTGAACCCACATTTGATTGTTACATGTATTTTTTTCTCTTAAAATTTTTACATTTTTTCTAGTCAGTTACTATATATAAAACACTTCAAACTTACAGTATGGTGATTTAAAATTTAACTGCCTGAAAATCATGTATTTCAATTATCTTCTCTGGTATTTATTTGAGTATTGTACTTCTCTGGGCAGTGTACAAGAGGATGAGTCATGGAGTCCTGATAACACATAAATGTATGTACACACACATTGTATCAGATTGCCTCTTTTTTAAGCCATTTGTTGTGTCAATTAAGAATTAGGATCTTTATGAACTCAAATTTGTTATCACCATGAACTAGACAATGTTGCTAAAACCAGTAGAATGAAACTGTAGGGTTCCTATGACAAAAAGGTAGAGAGAGATGGAGGAACTAATAGGCGTTGGAGAAAGGGAACATGTTTAAAGGTTTCCTTTTTTGAAAGAAGAAAGTATCAATAGCAAAGCCAATAGCTGGACAGGAATGGCACTGGTCACTGGAGAGAACACCCTGAGTGCAGTACTCTTCCTAAGAAGATCTCACAATTGTCAGTGTGCACCAAATGGACAAGGATGGATAAGGACAGAATAAGATGAAAAGAAGACTAGAGACTACTCTGTAACCACATGTCAAGTTGGTAAGGAAACTTAAGGGTGTGTATTTGGACAGTACTGAGGAGAAATTTGGGTAAGAAGAGAAAATTACTAAACATTATTCTATGTGAAAGAAGGCTGTTATGCCATCCTATGTTAAAAATATTTATTGTGCTTTTAATTAATCATACCATATTACATTGAGTCCAATTTATTACAATTAAATGCCACTATTAATGGGTTATAAATATGTCCATAGTCAAATTTTGGTTTTGTTTGTAGGAGATATCCTGATCTAGAACTTTGTAATGAAGTAGTATTTAAGAGGAATGTTGGTCTTTGGCTGTACTTCAGCTACAGGATTTCTGGTAATTATTGTGCTTCTCTGTATTATCAGTTCTTTCAATATTCTGCTTTATTTATCTTTTTAGAGAGTGAAAATACTTCAGCAATTTCTAAAATATGTCATTGTTTCCTTACTTTTTATTGAAAATATATATTTTTCCATACAATATATTCTGATCATGGTATCTCCTCCCACGACACCTCTCAGATCCTTCCTACTTTCCGACAGACACAATTAATACTTTCTTTCTCTATTCAGTTAGAAACTAACAGGCAACTACAAAAAAAACCAAAATACTAAAATAGGACAGCACAAACAAATGGGAAAAAAGAAAAATGAGCCAACAAAAATATTTAAAAATATTCATATCAGACATAAACATTTACATATATAGATAATACACCAAACCAAATTCACAGTCCATAATATATAAGTAAACAGCCTCTAGGGTAGACAAATGTCCAGGCAAAACATTATAAGACAAAACCCCTTTAAAAATGTCATTTAGTTCTTTTTCAGTTCGTCATCTACTGCTGTTATTGGGGCCTGCCCTTGAGTGTGACTTGTATACCCAGTGAGATTCCATTGGAGATAACTAACTTTTTTTGTGAGCAGATTTCAATTTGTAATAGCTTCTAGGTTAGGTGTGTGCCCACTTTTTCAGCACTAGAACCACAGCTAAGATCTGTGTAGTCCCTGTGCATCCTGCCTCAGTTTCTGTGACTTCATATTGCATCGACCCTGTTGTATCAAGAACGTTGTTTCCTTGGTGTCCTCCATCCTTTCTGTCTCTTAGAACCTTTATGTCTCATGTTCTTCAGAGTTTCCCTAACCCTGAGGGGAGGAATTTGATAGGGAGAGTACATTAAGACTGTTTCAAAGTCTATTACTTTCTGTACATTTTCCCACTCTAGGTCTCTGTTTTAAAATATTGCAGGAGGAAGCTTCTTTGATGATGGCTAAGGAAGACATTGGGCTTATGGCGGTAGTTCTCAACCTGCCTAATGCTGCAAACCTTTAATATAATTCCTCCCACTGAGACAACTCCCAACCATGAAATTATTTTGTTCACAAGTGTAATTTTGCTACTGTTATGAATTATAATATAAATATCTGTGTTTTCCAATGGTTTTAGATGACCCCTATGACTGGGTCATTCAATCCCAAAAGGGTCACAACCCACAGGATGAAAACCACTGATCTAAGAATACAGCAGAATGATATTAGGAGTCATTTTATTGTTATGTTCTTTAGCAGAACAGTAGTATTTGGTATTCTTCTTGATTCCTCACTTAACTACTCTCAGATTCTTGGCCACCTAAGTAGTATAAGGCATGGATTCTTTATTATGCCTTGGCCTTACATTAGAGTGGTTGGTTATGCCAATAACACTTACATCATTATTAAATTATTGTTTTGTGGTTGTAGATCAAAGGATCTGTAGAAGCATTGTTGCTTATCTTTCTCCTCTGATAACATCCAGAGTATGTTCCAGTATCATGATCTCTAGTTAGTAGGAGTGAAGGCTATAGTTAGCACTAGCTCAACTTCTCCATGTTCAATGAATTAGTCGGTGTTGTACAGATCATTTACACTAGTTTATGGACAACAAGCAATATCCTTGGTAATAGCCTGGATTGCTTCTTAGGCCTCTTAGGCCAGCAACTCATTTACAAGATTTTGGCGCTAGTGGATTCATTTTATTGTAAGAGATGGGAGCTTTGTTACCTTCATGTTTTGGTGATTTTACTTAGATTCATCACATTTGCCAGTTTATTTTTACACCTGAAAACAAAAGAAGCAAGGAAATATAGTAGAACCGAGTAGATTTTCAACTGATTTTTTTCTCCTTCACTTTGAAGAATGAATGAGTGAATGGATGGTGTTTGTTAGCTCTCAGATATTACCTCCTGTCTTAGTTAGGATTTCTACTGCTGTGACAAAACACCATAACCAAAACACTAGTTGGGGAGGAAACAGTTTATTTGGCTTACACCACATCAGTGTTGATCATCAAAGGAAGTCAGGATAGAAATTAAAACAGGGTAAGGACCTATAGGCAGAAGCTGATGCACAGCACCCCATGGAAGGGTGCTGCTTACTGGCTGATTCCCTTGACTTGCTCAACATGCTTTCCTATGGAATTCAGGAATCCTAGCCCAGGGGATGACCCACCAACAGCAGGCTGGCCGTCACCCATTAGCCACTAATTATGAAAATGCCTTACAACTGTATCTCATGGAGGTATTTTCTAAGTTGAAGTTTCTTCCTTGCAAATAACTAGTTTGTGCATCATATTGACATCAAACTATTCAGCACACTTTCCTTCTTTGGTGCTCATTGACATCATATTTAAAACATTGGTTTCTGTGTTTCACTGTAAATAATAACTAAATAATACATTTGAATTGGTATATATATTATTATTTGCTATGAAAAATCAAACAAACATGATATAAAAAGAAACTATACATGAACATATATTGGATGTACTTAAGCTCGTCATGTGAGTGCTACCAGCATGTGCTGTATATTGTGCTAGAGTGAATTTTCTATCTCCGTTTCTATTACTTAAGTGTCATGTCATCTGTTGCCTAGTTATTATTGGCCATGAGAGAAATTACATAAGGATTGCTTTGCTCCTTTGGCTGTCTTTTAGCACTGACAGGGGAATATAGTTCTCTTTAATAAAACAATAGCTTCTGAAATAAATCTATTTAATTCATTGCCACATGTGGTCTTGTTTCCAGGCTTTCACTTTTAGGGAAAGAAGATACAGAAATAGATGTCAAGGTAAATGAATTAACTTGAGTCATGGTGTTCTTGGACTTGAATATAGAAACCATTGTGTATATCATTGTTTATTTGGATGTCTCTGTGCAGGAGTTGACATGAGAGTAAGTTCTGACATATACCATCAGACTTGTATAAAGAAAGAAGAGAGTTACTCAAAAAAAGGTAATAGCTCATGTCAGGATATATAGACACCATGACATGTATCACAGGCAGAGCCAGTCACACTGGACAGAACAGCTATACACTAGCAACGTCATAAAAAAACAGCAATATTATCTGGGATATTAAATGCATTTTGGCTTGTTATCTAAAATTCTCATAGATCTTAAAATATATTATTTCATTCTATAAGCAGTTACTAGGGACTATTTCTTATTAGTATTTGTCATATATTATCTTAGTTTGGGTTATTACTGCTATGATGAAACACCATGACCAAAAGAAACTGGGAAAGTGTCTTACTTAGGGTTTCTATTGCTGTGAAGAGACACCATCAGCATGCCAACTCTCATAAAGGAAAACATTTAATTGAGGTGATGATTTACAGTTTCAGGTTTAGTTCATTATCATCATGGCCGGGAGCATAGTGGCATGCAAGCCGATGTGGTGCTGGAGAAGGAGCTGTTATATGTTGAAATGTGAGCAGCAAAAAGTAGTGTCTCACTGGGCATGACTTTGGCATATATAATACTTCAAAGCTACCCTCAAGTGACACACTTCCTAAAAGACCAAACCTACTCCAGCAAATTCACACCTCATAAAAGTACCACTCTCTATGAGCTTTTGGGGCCAGTTATATTCAAACTACCACAGAGATGAAAGAGTTTATTTGGCTTACACTTCCACGTTAGTATTTATCACTGAAGGGAGTCTGTACATAAACTCAAATAGGGCAGGAACCTGGAGTCAGTAGCCAATTCAGATGCTATAATGGAATGTTGTTAACTGGCTTGTTTTAGAGCCTACTACTACTGCCAAAATATGTATTAGTTACTGTTCTCTAGAAAAAAATCCAGAAATTATGGAATTTATCAGAATGGCTAATAGGCTGTAGTCAAGTTAGTCCAACAACTAGCTAGCTAGCTCTAACAGTCTATCCCTGGAAGGTACAGGAACCCAGTAGTTGTTCAGTCCATGGAGGTGTATGAAACAGCTGGTCTTCAGTGTATGCCAGAATGCCAAAGAAATAGACACAAATGCCAGTGAAGGAATGGACTTGCCAGTGAGAGCAAGAGCAAGCAGGAAGGGAGTACAAGTTTATTTTTCCACTACTTTTATATAGGTTGCAAGTTGAAGATATGCCCAGGTAAAGGTGGATCTCTACTCAAAGGTTCCAGATCAGAAGCGGATCTTTCCACTTTAAGTAACATAAGTAAGAAAAATCTCTTATGGGTGTACCCAGACATTTAGGTTCTAGTTATTCCAGATGTAGTTAGTTGGCATTGAAAGCCATGTTGATATCTGTGGCTATGCTATGCTACACTGCTTCTGGGAATCATGTTGATGTGTGTGGCTTGTGCTGCCCCCTGAGAGTTGACACTGGAGTTGGCATTCTTTTGGTAAGTCATTCCTTTCATCAGTAGTAAGTCTGGAATTTTTAGTACTTCAAAAACATTCATGCAAACATAAAACTTTTATGAATTTATAAAATTTAAGTTTTCATTAGAGTTTTGAAAGAGTGGAAAGCATCATGTAACAAACTCAACATTGTAAAAAACTTGCACTATTTACTTCATTATCTTCTCTTTCTCTTTTGGTTTGTTTTTACATTGAAAGTAGGTGGTTTTGCAAAGGTAAATGTTTCCTTAAATATTAAAAAGACAACACATATTTACAGGAACATTAAAATGAACTGTACCTTGTACCTTGTATAATAGTTTATTAATAAACTCTCCAGAGAGAAGATACAGCAAAACATGAATTACATTCCTTCTGTGTATCTTACTTTTTATTTTTTAGCATTTATTAGGTAAAATCAAAGATGCACAGTGCATTGTACAATGAATAAAAGAGAATAATAATAGAAAAATATTTTGGTGCTAAATTCAGCAAATCCAGAAAATACATCTATGGAACACTTCCTTGGCTGCAGCTTGCATGCAGATAATGGGAAGAAGTGTTTGTTGGAGAAAGTCTTATATTATAATTGATACATTTTATGATATAACCTTCATTTTCCAAGCATATAAGAGGTAAAATCAGGTTCTAGGAAGATGACTCAGCACTTAAGTTGCACATGGCAGTTCACAATCATGTGGAACTCCACCCTCTTATACCGTCTTCTGACTTCTGAGGGCTTTTCCTCACAGGTAGTGTACATAAATACATGCAGGCATACACATACATAAAAACATTAGATAAAAATATATTTTCAAATGGCATATCAGTCCAAACTGATAGTTTCAGTAAGAGCAAACCCTTTTAAATTTTGTCTGATTTCAGTATTATTAAGGTACAGTGGGTACTCATGAAGGAGGCAGAAATTCTTCAGTGGTGGAACAAAATGGAGCCATCTATCTCTTTAGAACACAGGGTTTCATAAGGACTTTGACCCAGGACAACATCACTGATTTTGTAATGTGTCTCCTGTCAACTTGAAAGTCTGTGTCTCTGGATGTCCTTTCCAAGCTCTAATAATCAGTTCCATATTTATGCTTGAACTTCTATTTGTATTAAGTTAAGATGTGATAACTCTGAGACAGAGTGGAACAAGGCCATCAGATACTGTCTCAGATACTATCTCCTAGATTAGGTGCTCACTAAGCAGTATCGTAGTGTGCATGCTTCCGAAGGTGTTGAGCAGATGAGTGAGGATTTGTGACCTTCTTCACCCTGTTGAAAGGAAGTAATGAGCCTTTCTTTTTGATCATGGTGTCAGTAAAGCTTCCTTTATAAGCAAGGCCTGCAACTACTTTCAGTGTACTTTTCTGCCTGGAGAAAGTATAAACACATGACATTGTTTTCATCATCAATAGACTTAATGTGCTGTTATGCTAACAAGTTCCCTCATGATTATGTAAATCAATTTCTGGTCTCTGTTATACCTTCTGTGAATTCTGTCACTTTATTTGTTCTCTTACTTTTAGATAGTTCCAGAGAGATGAAATAGTATAATTCTGTTATTTTGTTTTGAGTGCAGCTAAAACTTTTATCCTTTGCCTGATAGTTTCTTCATTTATCTTCATGAATACTTTTCCTTTTGAAATTAACAGTTTATTTATTCATTTGTAAACAATAATTTTGTTAATTCTAAGGGTTTGTTGTTTGTTTCTAGGGATAAACATTTTAGGAATAGATTTATGAGAGTCTGTTGGGATATATAATTTTCATTTCTCTTAAATACATTCTTAAAAGTGGAGTATCTAGCTCTTCTGAGAAATGGTTTTAAGAAGTTGTTAAACTGTTTGCTTAAGCAGTTCTTACCTACTTTAGCCTCCCCTCTTCACTTCTTCTCTGTTCACTTCTCTTCTTCCTACTCCTTCCTTTCCTTTCCCTTACTCTCCTCTGATCCCTTCCTCTCTATTCTCCTTTCACCCTCTTATTTCTTTCCTTATGAATCTTTGCTCCACATTTAGAAAACATCAGCTTCATATATTTCTTTAGTGATTGCTTTTTAGTGAGAGTTCCCTTTTCTGTAAGCAGGTACTAACACTTGTCAAGTAATAAGTAAAATGATCTTTATTTTTCCATGGGCTATTTGACTCTTACAAGAAGTTTTCCAGAGAATTTTCATTTTTTAAAGATTATTGTGATTAGTTTGGTAGACATGAGAAGATGGGTACATGAGAATAAATCATTATTAAATGATACACAACCATCTTGGTTTTGCTTTTTATTTTCATATTGATTTAAGTGTACTATATTTGCCATATGTTGAATATTAAAGCAGCAACCAACATAAAAACAAATGAAGTGTTTGCAAAGTTCACCCTAGATTTGAGTACTTGAAATAGTAGCGCTAATTTTTCAAAATAATATATTCTTTAATTTTGTTTGTTTTAACATCATTTTTAACTACCACAAACACAATGCAGGTCATATCATAGAACAATTAACTACAAAACCTTAAAATTACCTAAATAGGCATTGATGAGATATCTCAGTGGTTAAGATCATCGTTAATATTTCCAAAGACTAAGGCTCAATTCTCAGAACCCACGTGACAGCTCACAACCATTCTGTAACTTCAGTTTTAGGGTATCCCATAATCTCCTCTGGCCTCCATAGTAACCAGGACATATGTGCACAGACATCCATGCAAGCAAAACACTCATTAACTCACAATAAAATAATTAAATGTTTGGTATTGTGCTAATAACAGGGATGATATTAATTGAAAAATTAAAAGGAATAAGTAATTACAGTATAACGTGGCAGAAAGTGTGGCAAAGTAAATAAATTATCCCAAAATTATCTACATTCTAATGTTACCTTGTGTGACAAAAATAAATTTGCAAATGTTTTTGGATTATTTATAGTTTTTGACATGAGGAGCTTATACTATATGGTCCACTGGGTTTTAATGTGATCACATTGGCCCTCATGAAAGGCAGCAGAGAGAAACTAGCAGGGAAGAATACAGAATGATCACCAAGGAGAGAAACTAAGCTGATGCTTCAAAATATTGAGTAGAATTCATAAGCAAAATGTTTAGTGGGGAGAGACAGACAGACAGACTCATATTCAAACAGAGACAGGAGAGAAGTGGAAGGAAGAAGAGTGGAGGCAAGAGAGGAGAGTAGAGAAGAGAAACGAAGGAGAAGAATATTCTATTGTAGACCTTTGTTGTCATTGCAATTTTGTCCATTGAAATTGTGCATTTTGGAATGATGGACTGAGTGCAGCCAAGAGACCCACAGGCAGCCCCGGGGCAGATAACCGTGGGCTCTGAGGAACAGGATGCTCCTGCCTAATGCCATGAAGGACTGAGCAGGGGCCAAGAGATCGACATGCATGGTTACCCTAGGTTTCAAGGAGAAAACATGGGCCAACCGGGTGCCTTGGGTCACTGTTATGGTGAACAAATGTATGCCTTGTTATGGGAGAGGAGAGAGATAGAGTGAGAGAGAGAGAATGAATAAGGTTCATTTCCGTATTATTAATGGACAAAGGAATATGTCCATTTCCTTTGGACAGATGCATACCTGAAGAAATGAAAACAATGGGGAGTGGACTAAAGGAAATGGCTTGATTTCCCTCAGTGACAGTGACGTGCTGATTTCTGGGCCTGCGCTGCTACTGGGACCCCTGCCTAGGCTCATGGCCCTGATGCAGTCAGGGTATGCGTTGATGCTGACAGTCCTTGATACCACCAAAGGCAGAGATGATAGAATGGTATGTTGTACAGAGGTGGTTTCACTCCTCACCATCTGCAACACTAGGGAGAAATAGTCCTACCCCTCTAAAGCTGAAGCACTCAGGACAGAGGATTCTACACCTCACCTGGACAGCATAGTAGAGCTGATCATGTTTGCTGGTGCATAGGCAATCTGGCCCCAGGGGGTGTGACAGAATGAGAGAGCAGGTCGTGCCCCTCTCATCTGCCATATGGTAGTGTGGGTAAGGAAACAATGTCCTTCTCTCTCATTTGCAGTGTGGTGGTGCTGGCAAGGAAAAGATGCCCTTCCTTGTCCTCCTACCACTTCCAACTGGCAAGGGAACTGACTCCTTTACAAGATACAACACTCAGGAGAGCAGGCCCTTCATCTCATCCAGACAGCCCACCAGAAATGACCGTGTTGAGAAAGGCACAGGTATGCCGGCCGAAACATGAGCATGGGAGCCCTGGACCCATCCCTCATCTGTCATAAGGCATCAGAGGTAGGAGACAAATGCTCCTCCCCGGCCCCACCTTGTTTAAGAAACACAATAGAGCCAACCATGTTGGTGGAACTGTGGGTGTGCCAGCCCAAAAGTTGTGAGTGTGGAAGAGCTGTCTCCACTACTTGTTTGTCATGTGTTAGCATGGGAAGGGGAGAGATCCATCCCATTCCCCAAGCCATTAATGCTGGAGCCAGGTAGGAGAGCTGTCTCCATTACTCACCTTCCATGTAATATAATGGGTGGAACAGATACCTCCCCACCTCTACCCTGACCCCAGGTGAGAGAACTGGTCCTGATATCCTAAGTGTCAGAGAACTGTTTCTGCCCCTCGTTAGCATCAGCACTCTGGAGAGTGGCCCCTGCACCCTGACTGGACAGGAGAGTAGAGCTGACCCTGAAGGGATAGGTGTGAGAGAACAACCCCTGAGGATATGAAAACCAGAGAAAGGACCCACACCACTTGCTCATCACAGTAAGAAATGAACTAGTCAGGGCAATGTTGAAGAGCCTATTCTGGTGGTGAAGACCCAGGAGACCCGAGGCGCTGATCAACCCTATAACTATCTAGGAATTGAACCAGGGTAAAGTGTTAGCCTACGCCAATATCCTCCACATATGTGATATGCTGGAGCACAAGAGGAGAGTTGGGGCAGTCTGGCATATCCAGGACTACAGGATCTCAGGGACGTTCGGCAGGATTTTGAGGGATGTCCAGGTAGAATCCCAATGATGACCCAGTGTTGATAGTGTAGTAGAGACTGGGGGCCTTGAACCAAAATAATGATTCTTTGTAATAAATGCATGCATGTAAACATAGAGGGTTAAAGGGTTTTACTGAATGACTATTTCACACTGCAGGTTCCATGATGAGATAGTGCCTTTATTCCTTTTTTTTTCCATTTTCCCTTTTTTATTTTAATTTTATTTTGTTTTTTCTTGGGGAAAGAGTTTGAGGGGCAGAGGGTGTTTTTGCAAAGGCATGGAAGATGGGTGGGATTGGAATATGTGATGCAAAATACACAAAGAATAAATTTTAAAAGAAAGTTGAAGAAGTAATTGATTTTGGACTTTTAATTGTCAGAAATGTTAATTTCTTACATAAAATTTAGAAATAAATCATATAATTAGAAGTATTACCTGATATTCATTTTCCACTGGACTTTTATTATATTCTAATAACTTATCTCTATTTAAAATACATAGTGGTAAAAAAATAAAGATGCTAGCTCTCTGATAACTATGGCTTAAGTAATGCTATCAGAGTTACTGGCTCTGTTGACATCACTGTCTTTGAGAAATTGTATATAACGTGGTAAGGAAAGCAAGGAGAGCTGTAAGGATCTATTGCAATTCCAGACAGGTCTAAGAAATGCCATGCTTTTATGTTGATGTCTTTGAGAGCATAGTATTTACAGTATCATGATATTCTCATAATCAAAGTATCTCTGATGTGCAACACGTTGGAATTGTCACATGTTTTGAGATTACAAATTTCAGGTACTGTGACAAATAATTTTTCAGTGTTGATTAAAATGTATCACAGTGGGTTCAAAACTTGGGGAAATGACTTATGAATATATTGTTTGTGTTCCCATTCATGCTTCTATAATCCAGAATCCCCTAACTGGCAGAAAACCGGGAGAACTCTACTGCTACACACTGGCAGAAAACTAGGAGAACTCTACTGTTACATTCTATAAAACAGAAGAGTGCAGCTTATTTCAGGAATCATTTTTTTTCATAGAAAGAAAACATTATTTCTGTGTAAAATGCCAGTCATCATTTGCAAAATTTATTTTTTTGTTTTAAGCACTGTTTGGATAACATATGTATACATTTAACTACTTACATATAAACAGAAGATTCCATATCAGGGATGAGGACTCTGAGAGACATCAGTGTGTCAGTCGATGGTTTATATCCATGTATATATTGGCAGCAATAAGTGAAAAATTTATATTTTAATCAACAGAGATGAAAATAAACATTAACGGCTAAAATAATGGATTTGAGTAGAGAGATGTAGGTGATAAAACCAAACTTAATCAAATTTAAATTCTATACAACAAAGAAATAAATCAATGAAAGGAAAAGTCATCTTCTAGGGTGGAAGAAAATATTTGAAAATCTTATGACTCATAATAAATTAATACTCAAAATATATAAAAATTATGCAACGTCCCAAAAACAAAATAAAAAGAAACTAAATAAAAATTAGGGCACTGATTCAGAATAGCTGTTTTTCTAGAAAATATAAACAAATAGTTTATGAGACCAAGAAAAGAATATTAACTTTGTTAAGATTTACAGAAATACAGCTGGGTGGTGGTGATATACATCTTTAATCCCAGCACTTGAAAGGCAGAGGTAGGTGGATCTTTGTGAGTTTGAGGCTAGCCTGGTCTACATAATCTAGTTCCAGGACAGGCTCCAAAATTACAAAGAAACCCTGTCTTGAAATACACACACACACACACACACACACACACACACACGACTGATTTTTCTTTGCTTTATGTCTAAAAGCCACTTATGAGTAGTATATATGATATTTGCCTTTCTGTGTCTCGATTACCTCACTCAGTATGATATTTTCCAGATCCACCAAATTACCCACAAATTTCAGGATATCATTATTTTTTTCCTCTGTCTAGTACTCCATTATCTAAATATACCACATTTTCCTCATTCATTCCTCGGTCAAGGAGAATTTAGTTTTTTTCCAGGTTCTAGCTATGACAAATAATGCTGCTATGGGCATAGTTGAGCACATGTCCTTGTGGTATGACTGGTCATTCTTTAGGTATACACCCAAAAGTTGTATTGCTGGATCTTGAGGAAGGTTGTTTCCTAATTTTTTGAGAAATCACCATACTGTTACCCAAAGTGATCATACCAGTTTGCACTCCCACCAGCAATGGAGGAGTGCTTCCTTTACACTAAATCCTCTCTCCAGAATAAGTTGTCATCAGTGTTTTTGATCTTGGCCATTCTTACATGTGTAAGGTGGAATCACAGATCTGTTTTAATTTGCATTTATCTCAAGGCATTTCCTTCAGTGTCTTTCAGCCATTTTAGATTCATTTGTTGAAAGTTCTCTGTTTAGGTCTGTACCCCATTTTTTTAAACCTGGACTATTTGTTCTTCTGACGATTAACTTCTTGAGTACTTTGTACAGTTTGGAGATTAGCCTTCTGTTTAATGTGGAGTTAGTGAAGGTCTTTTCTTATTCTATAGGCTGCCCTTTTGTCTTGTTGACCATGTCTTTTGGTTTAAAGAAGCTTCTCAGTTTCAGAAGGTCCCATTTATTAATTGTTTCAGTGTCTGTGCTACTGGGGTCTTCTATTCCAATATACATATGTTCAAGTGTACTTCCCACTTTCTCTTCTATGAGGATCAGTGTGGTTTGTTTTATTTTGAGGTCTTTGATTGACTTGTACTTGAGTTTTGTTCATGGTGAAAGATACGGATCTATTTTCATTCTTCTACACATTGATATCCGGTTATACCAGTACTGTTTGTTGAATACAACTTCCTTTTTCATTTTATATTTTTTTACTTCTTTTTCAAAATATCAGGTGTTCATAGGTGTGTGGATTGACCCCCTGGTCCACACTTCCTTTACCAGTTGGGCCTGATCTAACAACATCTATCTTTTACCCATCAAAACTACTAAGGTAAACAAAACAAGTAACACTCCACTGAAGAGGATGAGGAGTAAGGGGAACATTCATCCATTTCTGATGGAAGTGTAAACTTGTACATACAAACACTATGAAAATCATTGTGGGGGTTTCTCATGAAGACAAGAATTGATTATACATTAACATGCAGGTATACTGTTCTTAGGTATATACCCAAAAGACACTTTTTCTAACCACAGATACACTTTTTCTAACACGTTCATTGCTGCCCTATTCATATAAGCTAGATATGAAAACAACCTAGTGTGTCTCCACAGAAAAATGGATAAAGAAAATTTGGTATATTTTTAAAATTACTATTACTCAGTCATAAAAAATGAAATAATTACTTCTGTAGGTATATGGATTGGCATAAAAAAAGAACATTCTGAGTGGAGTTTCTAAGACTCACAAAGAGAAGTGTGCTATGCTTGTATACACACACTCAGACACACACACACACACACACACACACACACACATATATATATATATATATATATGCCAATGGGTTAGTTGCTGCTTTAACTTATATTTTATTCTTATAGCATATTTTATTTACTATAATTTCTTAAAAGCCTATTT
>JAQHUG010000483.1:742506-754558 GCA_028555095.1 Dicrostonyx torquatus | reverse complement strand
ATTGGCACCTGCCCATCTTTTCCCTTCAACATGGTCAAAAGAGTCTATGTAACTTGGTCCTTATGTTGTTACTGACTGTGCATTTGGGGGATTTTTCTTGTTCTGTTCTCTCTTAGGTCCCCTCAGCACTGGAGATGGTTCTCAGATCACCTTCTCCTTGAAGCAGGTTGTGGAGGTGACTCTGAGAACCCCAAATGGATGGCTCTACTGGTACTAGATCAGTGCTACTTGCTGGACAAGGGCCCCATAGACAAAAGCAAAACCTTGGTAGATGCCAACTCCTCCAGATGGTTCTGCTGGTACTAGATCAGGGCCACCGGTTTGTCCGGGGATCTTTGGGATCACAATGTGATAGAATATTCTGAAACACATGCCTGATGTAAATATTAAACAAAAGAGACAAAACTCCTGTGCATGATGCTGTATCTGCTTATGTTGCTAGCTGGGCACATTATTCTGCCTGTAATTGTGCCTTCTTTAAAAAATTCCTTTGAAGCTTGCAAGATGGGTAATACTTCTGATGATAGAGATATAGCTCAAAAGAAAATGCTACCAGTGGGGGAGTTGAGAGGGGAAAGTGGAAGAGACAGGAAACAAACTAGTAAATATTGTAAATGTTTTTACTAATTTTGGAAATAAAAACCAGTTGCAATACTGTTCACTCAAACCACGAAATCTATATAAATAAAGACAGCTCAAGCTATTCTTGGTCTCTTGTTTGAATGACATATATTGGTCACAGTCTTGGCACCTACTCTGTACCTCCATCCCAGACCCTTGAACTTCTCCAGAGCAAGGCCTCTAGTGCTATTAACCAAAACAAAAGGCACAATAAAACCCTGCAAAAGGAAAAGTAAATGTCAGTTTGGTTGCTATCCCCTGTCTGCTCCATCCACCAAGGTGATTTTTTACTTAATGGTGATTTTTTATTTACAGCATACTTATAAACAAACAAGCAAGCAAATAAACAACAGTCTAGATCATCCTTAAGATCTGCCAAGCTATCACAGCTACCCAGGTTAAGTATCATAAAATAATCCAGTTCCTGGATTTGGAATATTGAAACTTTATAGTTTCTATTATTACAGTGACACTGTGATTTTCTTTAGTCACTGATATTGATGTACTTTTTAAAAAATGGTATCTAGTACTATAACTGGTTCAATGACTACCATTACTTCCAATAAAACTCTTGTCATTATTGTGACTAGTTCAGGGTCAGTATTATGCATTTTTTTGTCACTGAGACTCACAGTCTCTTGTGCAAATTCCTGGCCTTCTGGATAAAATCTTGTTAGAAACACAGAAGAGAAATTGCAGATGTTTCTTTGGAGACAGGGAGAGAAAACATCAGGGCACACAATCTAGCAAGTTCTTGGCAGCTAACAGGAGGAAGGCCAAGGGGAAAGGAGGACTAAGGAGAGTTATTTTTGGAATACAGAGCAGATGAACTAAGCACTGGGAAGGGGCTAGCAATGCATAGGCACAAACTGCATTAAAATTTTAGCTACTCCTCTCATCTTTTTATTTTATTTTTTAATTATATTTTACATTCGATTAACAGTTCTTCCCCCACCCTTTGTTCCCCTGCCTTCTCCCAGCCCACCCCCATCCCATCCACTTCTCCCAGTGAGGAAGATCTTCCCTTTGAAATCATCAAACTCTAGCACATTATGTTGGGGCAGGATCATGCCCTTGTCTCCTACCTTAAGGCTGAGCATGACATCTCACCCCAGGGAATGGGCTCCAACAAGTGAGTTCATGCACCAGGGATAGATCCTGCTCCCACTAGTAGGTGTCTCACAGATAGTCAATTCACAAATGTCTCACACATATGGAGGGCCTTGTTCAGTCCCATAAAGCCTCCACAGTTGTTGGTCTGGAGTTCCTGAATTATCATGAGTTTGGTTGAGCTGTCTCTTTCTCCATTGTGATCTTGATCTCTCTTGCTCAAATATTCCACCCTCCAACTCTTTGATTAGATTCCCGGAGCTCATCCTGATGCTTGGTTGTGAATCTCTGCAACTGGTTCCATCAGTTATTGGATGAAGACTTTATGATATTTTATTATGTTCTTTGGTGCATCCTTTTCCTCTCCCTTTTCAGCAGTAATGTGCTATAGTTTAGGTTTAAACCACTACTTAACAGGTAAGGTCTAAGGCCTTGGCTGCATGTTTTCTGCAGCAAAAGTTTGTAATTGACTCTAGATTGGTTTTCTAAAGAGGGGTTCCAAGTTTGAAACACTTTGTTTGTGTCAGAAAATGTAAATAGACAATCTGTGAATCAAATGTTGCAAAGGGTATACCTCAGTCGAGGAAGCCACTTCTCTATCAGGATAGATAAGAGATTACCTATTACCTAACATGATCTCTGTGTCATGAAGACTGGTAACTTTTGCATTTACATATTGCTAATGCTTCCTATGGAGTAGATGAATGCAAATGCTACTTATTATAACCATTCTTCTTGCTTGGCAGTCTCTCTCATTGTCAAATCAAAACTTAAGTTTTTTGTTTAAATATAATATTTTGATTAATTATTTGATAATTTCATCCATGCATATAATGTATGAAGATCATGTTCAGAAAAAATTGACCTAGGCATAACTTTTAGACCTGTTAGATTAATTGTCTCTGATATTTAATTTTTTTCATGTTCAAAAACTGTAATTTGATGAATTGTGTTAAATTCTGAATGTGTGATTTTTTTTCAAGATATGTGTTTGATACTCATGAAAGAAAATTTTAAGATAAGAAAGATTGAGTGAGTAAGGATGTTAGTGATTACTCCAAAAACTAATGACATCATATTTTAGATGACAGACAAAATGTGTACTTCCTGTCTCACAGAACACAAAGTAGATCTTCAAAACACTGCTCTAATGCAATAGTAACACTAGCTGAGGTAATATCTAAAATGGTTTCTGATGTATATCGAAATTTATTCTTTTAAGATTTATTTACTTTTCATTTATTTTATATATTTGCATACCAAACACTTGTTTATACCTCCCTCCTCTCCTTTGTTCCATGTTTCCTCTCCCCACATCCTTTCTAGCCTCGTCCATCTTCATTCAGAAAGGGACAGACCTTTTTGGGAATCAACAAGGCATGGCACATCAATTTGAGGCAGGACCAAACTCATACCTGCATACATGTTGAGTGAGAAAGCCAACATTGGGAATGAGTTTCCATCAATCAATTCAATTACCAGGGACAGGTTTTGTAACAGGTCCCACTGTTAGGAACCCCACACGCAGACCAAATTACAAAACTGTCATATCCATGCAGAGGGCCTAGGTTAGGCCCATATAGGCTCCCTAGCTAAAGATTCAGAGTGAGATCTCAAGAGCTCAGATAAACTGTCTCTGTGGGTTCCTCTGTAATCACCTTTACCAGCACTGGCTCATAAAATCCTTCCTCTCTTCAACAAGACTCCCAGATCCAGACACTGCAGATCTCTCCATGTGTTTCCATCAGTTACTAGATAAGATTCATGGGAATTTCCCTGGCACCAAGTTTCTTCCTAGTTGCCAAATGATCCACACTCTTGAGATACTAATTTCATTATTCTGTCATTCATCCTGGCACCTACTGGTCTAACTTTATTCCTCATGTTCCCATACCTCTATACAGCCCCCAAAACTACCCTCCACCCTGTCCTCAGTTTACCCAGGAGGTCTCTTCTATTTCCCCTTCCCAAGGAAATCTATATATCTCCCTTTGGGCCCTCCTGGTTAACTAGCTTCTTGGGGACTATGGATTGAAGCCTGGATATCCTTTGCAGCTAATATCCACTTATGATTGAGTACATGCCATGTTTGTCTTTCTGGATCTAGGTTGCCTCATTCAGGGTCATTTTTCCTAGTTCCATCCATTTACTTAAGAATTTCATAATGTCATTGTGTTTTAGTGCTAAGACTCCATAATGTGTAAATGTATCACATCTTCTTTATCCATTTTTCAGTTAAGGAACATCTAGGCTGTTTCCAGATTCGGGATATTATGAATAATGCTGTTAAGAAAATAGTTCAACAAACATCCTTGTGGTATGATTGAACATGCCCAAAACTGATATAACTGAGTCTTTAGGTAGCTTGACTCCTAATTTTCTGAGAAACTACCATACCAATTTCCAAAGTGGCTGGACAAGTTGTACTCCCACCAAGAGTGGATGGGTGTTCCCCTTGCTCCACATCCTCTCCAACATAGGCTGTCAATAGCGTTTTTTAATCTTAACTGTTCTAACAGGTGTTGGTACCTCAGAGTCATTTTGATTTCATGAATGGCTAAGGATGGTGAACAATTCGTTACATGTATCTCAGTCATTTGAGATTTTTCTGTTTAGAGTTCTTTTAAATCTGTATCCCGTTTGTAATGGTATTATTTGGTATTTTGATGTCTAGCTTCTTGAGTTATTTAAATATTTTAGAGATCTGCTCTCTGTCAGATATATGGCTGATGAACATCTTTTCACATCTTGTAAGCTGCTGTTTTGCCTTATTGACAGTGTTCTTTGCCTTACAGAAGTTTTTTGTTTGTTTGTTTCAAGAGTCCCCATTTCTTAAATGTTGCTCTTAGTGTCTGTGCTACTGGTGTTATAGCTGAATTTTTGGCCTCTAAGGGACAATGAATTATGAAAACTGCTGGACTAATTATCCATCCTGTGTATTTAAAAAAAACTCCTTAACTTCACAATTTCAGCCATATGATATGCTACTTTGGAGGAGATGTTATACTTTTGTTTTCACAGAAACTCACTCATTCTGGTAAAGAAAAATCAGATTTGATCAAGAAAGAACCCCTGAAAATCCTGACTACAAACATAAAAAATAAATATAAAAAACTACAAGAAATGTGATGCATGTTATACCTGGTAAAACACATAACAAAAAATCTTTAACTGACTTCTATACAATACACAATCTATACAAATATGTATGTTGACTTTAAAAGTTTATATATTTTTCAGAACAAGGGGATTAGACCAATGGAAATGATTACACCGATGATGCCAGTATCCAAAACAGCTTCCAGGCTGCTGATCGAGATGATCCAGCATCACAGAATACTACAACCAAGTCTTAAAAATTTCCTCAAGTTTCCTTCAAAGATTACAAGCACCCCCAATCAATAGGAAGTCATTTAGAAAACCACACCCACATTCCCTAAAATTGGGTTGTGGATATTTATTATCATTTAAGTAAGGTGGTGATTATAATTTGTCATTGGTAATGGACAGGGAAAAAGTTAAACAAATGAGATTAGATTCAGGGATTGCATTCTAAAAAGAAAAGGGGGATACAGAAATGATAGGATGAAAGGTTATATTACTGAATCTGCTTTTTTGTTTCAGTTACTTTCTTTTTTTATTAATTTTTATGGAGCTCTACATTTTTCTCTGCTCCTCTCCCTGGATCTCACCTCCCCACTTCAAACCTCTGCTTTTAATCCAAAAAAACAACTATTATTCTTAAATATTTTACATTGTTATAGATTTTGGTTTATTGATACAAACTAAAGGTAATTTTGTTTAAAAAAAAGAAAAAGAAAAATCTATCTTTTTTATTATACATACCAATCCAAGTTCCGACTTTTTCATTCCCTCCACTTACCTCCCCACACCACCTCCCATCCACTCCTCAGAGAGGGTAAGACACATTGCTTTGGCGAAGGTCCAAGGCCATCCCTACTATATCTAGGAAGATCAAGGTATCCATCCAAAGAGAATGAGTTCCTAAAAATCCAGTAAAAAGAGTAGGGATATATTCTGGTGCTACTGCCTGTGATCTCTCAGTCTGCCCCAGGTATGTTTGGTCCTATGCTTGTTCTTTCCCAGTCTGGCTGATGTTGGTAAGCTCCCATTAGTTTAGGTAGACTGTTTCAGTTTTCAAGTCTAGATCCATTTCCTTCAATGGCTTGATTGTTTTTCCTTCACTTACTTGGCTTTCTTTAAGGAATTTATTATTTTTCTTCCAATTTTTATGTGCCTTTTCCTCAAATTATTTAAGGCATTTTTTCCTCTCCTCCTTAAGGGCCTTTATCATTTCTATAAAGTCATTTTTAATGTCAGCTGTGCTGGATTGTTCAGGTCTTGCTGCTGTAGAATCACTGGGTTCTTATGGTGCCATATTGCCCTTTCTGGTATTGAATATATTCCCTCAACTAACTTTTACTCATCTGCTCTTTCAAAATGGTGTGGGATGTACCTATGCCTTTGTTTTTAGTTTGGATTGTAGGGGGGGCTTGGCCATGGGGAATATGAACATGTGTGTGAGTATGGACAGTGGATTCGGTCTTGGGGAAACAAAATCCAGTGGATTGCAAGCCAGTGTTGGTGCAGCCTGGGGTATGGTCTCTCACCTGTCAGTCTGGCTAAAGCAGACTGCCCAAAATTTATCCCTATATAATGGATTTGGCTTAACAAAGGTACTTCTTTTTGCTGTCATTTTGTTTTGAAGACAGCAACTCACTATGCAGTTATGGTTGTCCTGGAAATCTCTATGTAGAACAGGCCTTGAACTCACAGAGATGCCCTTTCCTTTGCCTCACAAGTGTTGTGATTAAAGGCATGTGCCAAAACACCCATCTAACAGAAGCACTTCTTGACAATAGAAGTCAATCAGAACAATTATCATTAATGATAAAAGAAAATAAATAGTACAACTTCCAAGACAGGGTTGTAGAGGCCAGCTTATTTTCAATTTTCTTGCTCTTGCTTTCAGCTTGTTTGAGCTTGTGAAAGACAAATGGCATGCTGTAAGGGTCCTTATACAGAGACTCACTGACAGCAAGAGAGACCCTCATAAGAGGAGTCCACAAGAATATTAGTCCTGACGACAACAATAAGATGAACATTGATTCAGTTTTTCCTCTATTTTAGACTTGAAATTATAATACCTGCAAGATACATATTAATTACCACCTCAACAGAATTTCTTTGAGTTAAAATATTTCATTAGTTGAGGCATATATTTCTGGTCTACTGGCATATATTTCTGGACTATTTCTGTATTAATCTGATCTATTTGGGGAAATCCATTTGTTTTCTGATGTGAGGTGCACCCCTTGTAATATTTGAATAACATACGACCATGAACATATAGTCTCATACATAAATGGATTGATTGATGCTTAGAATACTACAGTCTATAGTCAATTACACAATTTTGATGCAGAAATATCTCTTATCTTGTACATCTTATATACAAGTAAAAAGATATTAATAAGCAATAATACTTTTAAAATCCTGAGCTTTGGCTTTCTTTCTGTTTTTACCTTTATTTTTCTTCAAAAGAATTCATAATTCTTATAAATTTTTGCCTATTTGACTGAATAGGCCCTGCTCCTTATTCATCAGTGCCTTAGCTGCCTTAGCACCAGAAAATACTCTCTTCCTCCTCTCTCACAGCTACATATAGTTTAGACAAACCACAGTTTCACAACAAAGAATTATGATTAAAAATAATTTTTTAAAATGTTTCATCTTGGAATGGAATGTCCAACCACAATGGACCATCAATATCACACCTCTTCTCCAAATGATTAAAGACCATTTTTGGAAGAGGTGGCAAGTGATTTTAAGACTCAGAGCTTGTCAAGTATTATATGGACATAGTGTCTTATGGGCAAGACAGGACATTTGCATCCATGAATTCAGATCATAATTTCTTATTGATTCTGAAATAGGAAAATGTGAAGAGAGATAGATTCTCTTATTCTTTGTTTTGATAGCATTATCAACATACCATTTTAAATATTTTCTCTATTAAGGAACAACTATTATCTAACTTAACAGTGCAGAAGAAAGAAAAAGGTGAAGAGAATGCTTTTCATGTATGAGAGAAATAGTAAGACAAAGAAATGCAAAAAGGAATGTATAAACCTTAGGATTCACAAAGGAAAGAAGTAGGAAAGTAAGGTTAAAACCATAAACTTTATAAATATATTGTCTTGTGTAAAATAATGCTGTCATTCTTATTCTGAAGCTTGAGTTAGGAACATGCCAAGTTTTTCCTCCTAGGTCCCAGGTCTCCTGATTCCCCCAAACATCTCCTCCCTTCATCCTCTCTCTAGTAGTCTCACCTTGTCATTTGAAAGTGAACTGAAGGACAATGAAATAAATAGGGAGGACCAATACTAACTCCTAAGGCTGTTTACCCACTTTTCATAGCACTGACTTGTAGAACATTCTAATACTCTTACCTTTTCTGTTTTAAACACTGCATGCAGCGGTGCGCTGCTCAAACCAGCAGCTACAAACAATTTCTTACCATGAGATTTATGATTTCCTCATATTCTGAATGCTTTAACAACTGATTTTTACTGTGTAACATTTAAAGTGTTCTCCTTAAGCAGAATTCAATTGTTTCCCCTTTATCCTATCATAAGAAGCACATTGGGCATATCTAAATCTAGAAAATACAAACTTCTTGTCATCTACCGGATTCTGGGTCAATTTTTTAAACAAGTGACTTAGGTGATTTTATTCTATGGAAATAATTAAAAACCATAAGTCTTATTGTAAAATGATATCTACAAGTAACTTGTTATGAAGTATTTTAACTTGAATCTTTTTAAATTCATGTATTTTCATAAATATAATAACACACTGACTATTCTGTATATCGATGCTTGCATTCATAGAATTGAAGACAGCTGGACCATAGTCACTTTTACACTTTTGTATGTAGAACAATCAAGTAGTGTCATCCTTCTGGAGCTCATGATTTCACAATGTGGAGATCAAAAGATTTTATTCAAGAAGAAGATGATGCCAGCCAAGTACCAGGCCACATGTAAGAACTGTAATTACATTTCTCTGTCGTAAAAGCTCACACTAAAATGCCACATGTCAATTCACATATTTCTCTTAATGGGCCATTAGAGAAACTAAGGAATATAAAAAAAAATCTCATTTCAACTACATCACTGGAGAAATCCAAAGGGCATTTCATATTCCAGAACTATTAAATTGTAAGTGATATTTATCAAAAGAATGAAGAATGGGTTCATTATTGAAGATTTTCATTTTGACCTGTAACAAAATATTAAAACAAAAGAGAAGATAGTGGTCGGGCACAATGGGATAGGAAGGAGATAAAAGTACTGTATGAGAGGATTTGTGAAAGAAGTGCTAAGTAGCCCAGTGTCTATTACTCAGCAACAAATATATTTATCACTAGCTAATGCTTTTCAATAATGAACGTCCCTCTGAGTGGGAGATCAGGTGATTTATTTTATTTATTTGTGATCCTGAATACAGGAAAGCAACTGTAGTAAGAGGTGCAGAGGGCTGTGTCTCGCCACAGCTAGCTTATACCCTAAATAACCACACGAAAATTATATTAATTAAATTACTGCCTGGCCCATTATCTCTAGCCTCTTAATACCTAACTCTTATATCCTGCTTTAACCCATATTTAGTAATCTGTGTATCACCACGAGTCGTGGCTTACCTGCATGAGTCTAATCTATGTCTATCTCAGGTAGGAGCATCATGGCGTCTGCCACACTTCCTTTCTTCCCAAGCTTCTGTTCTGTCTACTCTGCCCACCTAAAGGCTGACCTAACATACAGGCAAAGGCAGTCTCTTTTTTAACCAATGAAAACAACACAAAATACAGAAGATCCCTCCTACACCAAGCAATCTTGGTACCATTTGAACCATAATACTGGGCATATGATATACAATTACAGTCATTATAATATTAAGTTACCATTTGAACCATAATACTGGGCACATGATATACAATTACAGTCATTATAATATTAAGTCATGTCATGTTTACCATTTGAAATTAAGGGTGTACTGATTCTCCTTTCTGAGTAATTTTCAAAATGTATTAGGAAAGTTCATACTGGCTTCCTGATGTCAGCTGAGCACATCCCCAATGTCATTATCACGAAACTTTATTCCAATGCCTAATGAAGATTCAGTGTTGAATCTCTTTCAACAGTTTATGAAATCTAAATCTTAGAGTTACAGAGGTTCAGTGTTACCACAGGGTACTCTGTGTAATACAGATTGGGCTCTGTTAAGGTCTTACATCTCCTTGACAGTCAATTTGGTGCCTTACTCGCAAATGTAGCACTTTGTGTGAAGTAGTTTGCTATCGACATTACAAATCCTAATGAAGTGCTTTGCCTCCCTTCAGGTTTCAGTGGGGAAGGCTTTCAAATGTATTTCCATTTATATGTGCCTGTTTTTCCCCCTCAGTGCACAATGAAATCCTATTGAATAATGTCGTATTTCTATTTCCTTTCTCTGGGACACACATTGAAAGACAGGAAGTAGATTGGTGTTATAAATGCAAAGAGAGGAAGGCAATTAAGTCATAAAAATTTGTAGGCTTTGTATAATGCAGATGTATTGTTATAAATGAGAGATTTGCTGAAGTCTGTAGACTTTGGGATTTTCTTCTACATTGTAACTGGCTTCAGTTTTTTATCCATGGTGAAACAGCTAATTTGGTATTGTCTTTTCTCACAGCACCTGCTATGAACTATGAAAAATTTCTTCTCTACTTAAATGTTTTGAAGAACTGATTCTGTATTTATTTCAGTCCCATGCCATCAAAGAGTATCAAAATTCATACACAAAGAGAAAATGCCAAATGTGATTAAAATGAATAGAGATAAATATATGCCAAGTAAATTAAAAGAAGAAAAATTACAAATATTTTTTCTTTCTTATATTTAGAATTTTATTTTTAAAGACTATCTTTTTTTATTTTATATACCAATTCCAGTACTCACTCACTCCCATCCTTCCATTCGTTACACCGTCCCCCACCCCTAATTCACTCCTCAGAGAGAATAAGGCACATTACTTTGGGGAAAGTCCAAGGCCCTCCTTACTATATCTAGGCTGAGCAAGGTATCCCTTCAAAGAGAATGGGTTCCAAAATGTCAGCACAAGCAGTAGGGATAAATTCCGGTGCCACTGGCAGTGGTCCCTCAGTCTGTCCCAGCCATACAACTGTCAACCACATTTTGTGGCCTCAGTTTGGTTCTATGCTTGTTCCTTCCCTATCTGGCCACAGTTGGCAAGTTTACAGTAGCTCAGATAAGCTGTGTCAGTGGGAATCCCGATCATGATCTTGACCTTTGGACTAATATTCTCACTCCTCTCACTCTTCGAGGGACTTTGGGAGCTCAGCCCAGTGCTCTGCAGTGGTTCTCTGCCTCTGCTTCCATCAATTGCTAGATGAAGTTTCTATGGTGACATTCAAGATATTGATCATTCTAACTACAGGGCAAAGTAAGATATTGCACCCTCTCCATTATTGCTTAGATCTTAGTTAGGGTTTTCTTTGTGGATTCCTAGTAATTTCTTTAGTGCCAGTTTTCTTGATAGCCCCTTAATGAGTCCCCCAATCAAGATATCTGTTTACATGCTCTTGGACTCTGTCCTTTCCCCATCTCAACTGTCTTGTTCCCTCAAGTTATCCTCACTGCTCCCAAGCTCGCCTTTTTTGCCCTATCTGCCCTCTCTCCCAACATGCTCCCAATTTTAGATCTGGTCTATTTTCCCTCCCAGGAGAATTGATATATATTTCTCTTAGGATTCTCCTTGTTACGTAGCTTCTCTGGAGTTATAGATTTTATATATAGGTTCATTATCCTTAGCTTTACAGCTAGTATCCACTTATGAGTGAGAACATACAATGTTCATCTTTCTGTATTTGGGTTAACTCACTCAGGATTTTTTTTCAGTTCCATGTATTTGCATGAAAAGGTCAAGATGTCATTCTTTTTTCCTGCTGAGTAGTACTGCATTCTTTGTCAGGGGACATCTAGGTTGTTTCCAGGTTCTGGATATTACAAATGATGCTGCTATGAATATAGTTCAACAAATGTCTCATAGTATGATTGAGCATACATTGGGTATATGCCCAAGAGTGGTATTGCTGGATCCTGATGTAGGTTGTTTCTCAATTTTCTGAGAAACTGCCATACTGAATTCTAGAGTGGTTGTACAAGTTTATATTCCCACCAGGAATGGAGGAGTATTCCCCTTACTCTACATCCTCTCCAGCATAAGCTATCAT
>JAQHUG010000483.1:725928-740847 GCA_028555095.1 Dicrostonyx torquatus | reverse complement strand
TTTGAAAATAATGGACAACCTTTTCTCGTTCATTATCTTAATGGAATCTCTTTGAATTTCTCTCCATTTAATTTGATGTGGCTGTCGGTTTGCTGTATATTGCTTTTATTGTGTTTCGATATGTATTTTGTATCCCTGATCTCTCCAAGACCTTTATCATGAAGGGGTGTTGGATTTTGTAGAATTCTTTTCAGCATCTAATGAGATGGCCATATGATTTTTCTCTTTCAGTTTATTAATATTATGGCTTACATTAATATAATTTTATATATTGAACCATCCCTGCATCTCTGGAATAAAGCTGACTTGATCATGGCAGATGATTTTTTTTCACGTGTTCTTGATTTTGTTTGCCAGTATGTAATTGAGTATTTTTGCATCAATGTTCTTGAGTAAAACTGCTATGTAATTCTCTTTCTTGGTTGAGTCTTTGTGCGGTTTCAACTTCATAAAAAGAGTTGGCAATGTACCTTCTGTTTCTAATATGTGGAACAATTTGAGGAGTATAGGTATTAGCTCTTCTTTGAAGTTCTAGTAGAATTCTGCACTGAAACCATCCAGCCCTGGGCTTTTCCTTGTTGTGAAGCCCATAGAGATTTTTAAACAATATTTTGCCTTTAGATCCTCAAACTCAACTCACTCCAATGATTATCAATTCATGTTTGATTACTTCAGGAGATGAGTTTAGGTAAATATAATTTAGGGCAAAGACAAGCATATACTGGTTAACATCTTCAAATATTTTCAAATTAAATCATAAGAAATTTGCATCAATCCTTTATGAAATTTTTATTTAATCATCTATGTTGAAACACTAAACTTATAGCTGTTTTATTACTGAGTGATAAAAAAATTAAGAAATATGCTATTCTGATATGATATAGTATTTTTGGTTTATCATCTTTTTAGGGTTATCAATATAATTTGCAGACATACTGTAAGGGGTATATATAATACACTTCTTTCCTAGAAGTGTGATTAAAGTGAAATCTTGGAACAGCAAATATATATTACAAAGCAACTGGCATGAGATAATGGTCATGATATTACTCTACAATGTTTCTCAGAACTGGGTGGTCTTATAATTGCCAATTCTATATTATTTTATTTTCTATTATGAAAAATGTTTTAGGATGCTCAAGAATATAAGATCCAGGAACTATGCAATTAATCTTAGAATCCCTTATGAAACATTTGAGCATTGAATCTAAAATGCTTTTTTTCCAATCAGGCCCTTCCCCCTCCATCCTGGCCTAATAAGGTGTGCCACCATATAGACTAGGTTCCCAAGAAGCCACTGCATGCAGAAGAGATAGGTCCCCATGCCATTATCATTGGTTTCTCAGTCAGTCCCCGTTGGCAACCATATTCAGAGACTCCAGTTTGGTCATATGCTCATTCAGTCCTTGTCCAGCTGGATTTGATGAGCTCTCAATAGGTCAGGCACACTGTCTCAGTTGATGGGCCAGTCCCTCCCAGACCTGACTTCCTCGCTCATCTTCTCCCGCCTTCTGCTCTTCAACTGCACCTTGGGAGCTCAGTCCTATGTTCTGATGTGGATGTGGGTCTCTGACTTTATCTCCATCCATCAGGTGAAATTTCTCTGGTGATAATCAAGATATACATCAATGTGACTGTGGGACACATTCTAAATGCCTATATTTTTATTTTTGTAATTTTTGACAATTATAATTGCTTATATGCTGATACATATAAATGCAATCCAGTCTCATATTTGTCACCTAATATTAATAAGGTCTAAATGACACAAATACTCAGATGGTAAAGTTATTTTTTAAAAAAAAATCATAATAGCAGAAAACCCCTGTTTCATATAAGAATAAATACGTGTCTGTTGAAAAGTGTTTGTAATCAAAGTCGTGAGTCTGCTGAAAATGTACTCTTGGTTTTACAAAGTGTTTCTGCAATCAGAATATGGTAAGATGAATCAACTGGATATAAAGATGCCAATTTTTGTGAGAAGTTGATATGTATGTCTTCATAGGAAGCCAATCTAGCAATAACTGCAAAATATGATAGCGGAACCCATCACAGTAGTTGTAAACCCAAGAAACACTTAACCCAAAATATATTACTTACACTGCCCTTCAATACAAGTTAGAAAGCATAATAAATGAATCACTTTCATAAGAACACAAAAATTTCTTATAGAACTGGAGACAGCTAAGAGGAGATGTCTAGTGGCTTTTCTTTTTCTCTAAGGGATTACCAGATGCTCCTACTAAATGGCAAGAACAACTGGATCTGGGAATTTGAATAAGCAGCAATACTTTTGATAAATAAAACAATCATTAAAAATATGCAATTTTATGATCATCTCAAAAGTTTAAAGGAATGAATTTTGAAAGTTTTTCTAATCAGCATCAAAAGTCCCACCCCATAAATTCTGGGACTCTGGACACGTCCTGAAAACTGGAGAGTCTTCAAGGTCTTCATTGGTGCTCAGTACAGTGTGGCTCAGGTCTGCGAGCTCTCTGCACACACCCCCAGTTCCACTTTGGACAAACCAACTGCAACCCTGAATATCTCAGAAAATTTCCTTCAGGCAAGGTTCCTATTTGAGGGTGCTGATGGATTCTGTGTGTTTGAGAAAAATGCTATTGCCTAGTTTGTAAGCAACAACGACGTGCTTGGAAATACTTCAGGGGTAGCAGTTCTGGTAGTGGAGCATTCCTGACAGTGACATCATTCCTCCAGCCATCACCGGGATATTCCTTACCTTGGGCATCATGCAACAAACAATCAGACAACTAAAAATGCAAAACAAAAACAAACAAACAAGCAAACAATAAAAAAGGCGATGAGGGAAATCCTGGCGCTGCTAGACACTCATTTGAAAAAAAGAATATTTTTGGTGAGTGAGCAAATGCCACTGGATGATATCACAGTTGTTGTCTGGGCTCTTCTGTAACTTTACAAACTGGTCTTAGAGCATTCTTTTTGGCAGTCTTTTCCCAATACCAACTTCTGGTACCTCACTTTCATTAGCCAGGCACAGTTTAGGGAAGTCTTGCAGGAAGTGAAGCTGTTTGAGAAAATGGCCAAAATTGATGCTAAGAAGTTTTCAGAGAAGCCATAAAAGATATTCTAAGGAAAGAAAAGGGTTAAGGAGAAGAGAAATAGAAGCCCCAAACTGAGCACAAACAGGAAAAAAGGCTGCTGTCCAGCTCCTATGGAAAAGATGGATGAGAATGAGCAGGCACTGGCTGCTGAGCTCAAGACCAAGAACTGCTTCGCTCATCTGGCCAAGAGTACCTTTGTGTTGTATGATCTTAAGTTTAAGTACTCCAACCCTCTGAACACCCTCTCTGTGGCGTTGCCATATTTTGGGGCACATTTGGTAAGGATGACTGGTATCTGTGGTATGGTGAATACTGTTTCCCTGAAGAGTTCACCCAGAACTTTCTGAGTTTCAACCTCATCAGTGGAATGTTCCGGATTTGATAAACGGAGGAAGAATGCCTTTGCAAGTGTCATCGTCTTTGGAACCAAATAGCAGCTCCATTTCTGGCGTTTGGGTCTTACACGGCCTAGAACTTACCTTCCTGCTGTGTCCAGATTGGCAAGTGAGTTATGAATCATATACACGTCAGAAACCTTATCCTCCTATGGACAGGCACTGGTTCAAGAGTATTTTCCTGGGAGGGGGCCTTCCAGCTTGTGTCAAAGCATCCCTCATGGAAAGATCTTCAAGTGAACAAGTCCTGCTATTGTCTAGCTGTCTGCACCTACCCTTCAAGGAAGATGGCGGTCATTAAAGAAAACTGAACACTGGGGGAAAAAAAAAGCTTTTCTAAAAAATCTAAAACACTTGTGAAAAAAAAAAGCATGGTACAAATTTTACTTCATTAGGTGTTAAATATTCACACCCATGTTAAGAAAAGCATGGTCTATTTGAATATGCTGTTGGTTATAGTTCAGTGGATAATATTTAAAGGAGGAAACAAGAACAGCCTCTGCCATGGTAAGGACAGACATCTGTTGCCCAGTACATAATAACTCTGTGAAACTGGAGTTTGCATTTGAATTAATTAAATAAAATCAACCTTGGCTCAGGAGGTGGAGCTAGCCACTAATTGACAGAGGGTAATAGCAGATAGTCAAAGGGCATCTGGAAGATGAATAGAGGGACATGCAGGAATTATTAGGGAATGTCTTTGGGTGTAGCAGGTTTTTGGTTTGGCAGAATGGAAGGAAACACTCTTTTTGAGACACAAAAAAGGAAAGGTCAGTTAGTTGCTCCTCAACCTCTCTGAGTTAGTAAGTTTTCACCCCAGCCTCTGATTCCTGAGTCTTATTGATAAATAGAGTTACATTGAGTTAAAACTATATTTGGTGGCAAGCACAGGAGGTGGATCCTGTGGAACCTAAATGTCCCATTGAACTGCTACCAGAGAAGCAGGCCAGTAATTGCGGAGCTGAAGTTACTGGCTGAAACATAGGTATATTCAGGTGCAGCTGCTGTGCCAAAGATAAGATAGCACACATCTCTGAAATGGAGGGGGAAATAGCTCTTATTCATATTATTAGTAAAACCATCTTTTTTTATTTCAGAGATAAAAGTTTCAGAACCACGAGTATCCATGCTTCATGAAAGGTGAGGGGTTACTGTGTGGTAAAATTGTAATGATCCTATATAGAGCTATTTGTAACTTTTAGCTGAATATTTCTCTGTGAACTTTTCAAAAGTGAAAATATGTGCCGTGAATGTATAATGAATAACAATCAAGATGATCACACATCTCACTGTCATTTAACTTTCAAGATTATATAAATGTGATTATGTGTTAAATATGAATACTAAGTTAAGAAACTTTAATTTTCTTTCACTGAAATTATTTTAACTGACATCCCATTTTCTGTAGTCTTTGATAAAAAATAAATATACCTTAGAAAATTTAAACCACTCATGTGCACAAATTTCACCAACTATTTGTTATCAGCATGAACTTGGGAAGAATGATTAAATTCTACTGGTTTCACGCTTAATTGCCTGTGCAAAATCAGAGATTGACCATTACTCAAATATTAGAAATCAAAGCTGATAATTTGGATTATGCATATTGTCATAATTCTGCTTCTGAGCCCATGGACGTGGGTAAGAGATATCCTGCTCTCTTATTCTGGTTTGCTTCCAAATTATCATCACAGGTATGCCTCTCATGCATACCTGTAAAGAACAATTGCTGTCACCTCAAATTTTTCAAAGTAATATTAAATGTTTTCTGTATTGTTAAGAAAAATTTTCCATTTCCTCAATAGATTTTTATATTTTGAGGTGAGTAAAGGTGAAGGGATTGGTAAATCTTCTACCTTTCAGGTTACCACCGTGTGTTACAGGATTAAAGCTCACTTCTTTTTATCCTTAATTACAATTCATGAAATGATTTGTCAGTGAAAACATAAGCAGGGTTTGGAGTTTAAATGTTACCGTATTTTGTGTTTATATCAATGAAAGGTAGAAAAGGAAACTAACACTTATGCTATGACTTGAGTTCTACCTTTCACTTGCTGTCTTTCAGACTCCATTTTAATTTAGTTGGTCAGTCTATACTGCAAGTTGGGAAGGGATTATGACCAGATTAGTCTTTCTTACTGTTTCAGTTAGAGCTTGCTGTGAGGAGTCACCATGGCCATGATGGCTCTTATAAAGGAAAATATTTAATTGAAGTAGTGGGTTACAATTTCAGAGGTTCAGGCTGTTATCATCATGGTAGGAAGCACGACGGTGTATAGGAAACATGGTGCTGGCTACATCTTGATTAGAAGGCAACAGGAAATGGGCTGAGGTACTGGATATGACTTGGGCATATATGAGACCTCAAAGCCCTCTCCCATAGTGACATACTTCCTCCAAAATGGTTTTGCTTACACCGACAAAGCTACACCTCCTAATAGTGTCTTTTTTATGAGTTTTTGGGGGCCAATTGCAGTCAAATTATCATATTCCACTTCCTGGCCTCCAAAAGCTTGTAGCAATATCATAATGCAAATTACATTTAGTTAAACTTCAAAAGTTTCCATATTCTATAAAACTCTCAACAATGTTTTAAAGTCTAAAGTTAAAAGTCTCTTATGAGAGTCAAGCAATGTAATTTTTAATGTAATCCCTATAAAAATAAAAACACAGCATACTTCCAACATATAATGCCAGAGATTTACATTAATATTCCAAAATTTACAGAAGAAAGCACAGTGAGGAAATACTAGATCAAATCAAGACTGAAAGTCAGCTAGGCAAACTGAAAACTTTGCATCTTCAGACCTGATGTTTGGTTTTGTTGACTACAACACATATTTTTTGGACTGGTACCACTCCCAATTAGCAGTTTTCCTCTTCAGGTACCCTATGACCTGCATTTCTACCACATTGAATGCTTCAAGACAATCCAGGTTTCAACTTCCCAACTGCACAAAGTGACCTCTCTAGGCATTCGTTCATGGTTAACCCTGACACATGACTTGCCTTGGCAGCTTTTCTTAGGTGCATAGGCAAATTTCATAGCCTGTTTCTTCTACCCTATCTCTAAAGCCAGAACCTCATGATGTACGCTGCAAGTTCTGCTGCTAGTTGTGGTTGAATATGCCCCTCTTATTCAATTACATCTTAACCAGCTTTCTATTTTGATTGTTAATTTTTCTGCCTATGCTTGACTGTCCTTGAACTTGCTCAGTAGATCAGGCTGGCCCTAAAGTCAGAGAACAACCTGCCTCTGCTTTTTCAGTGCTTGGATTAACAGTGTGTACCACCACTCCTGGTTTTAAGCCTTTCTTTAATTTCTTTTCACAAGTTGGATATTTACCAAGGTCAGTCACCAGTCTCTTTTTTCCATCTCTTAATCCGTTTATCTCCTGGAACACAGAATTTAGCTATATTCCACTTTATGGTGTCTTTTCTCTCCACAATGTTTTTTCTTTCGCAGTTTGCTCCTTTTCATTTTAAATCTTCAGTAGAGTTAACACTAGTACCACTCAACAGAGTCTATACAAGGCTGTTTTGCTATTTTCTCTGCCAAGGGATTTAATCCAAAACACTTCATTTTAGTCTTAGGCAAAGTTTTTGGACAAGGGGTAAAAGAAGCCACTTTATTCACCAAAATATCACAAGAATGCTTTCCAGCCAACATACTAAAATTCTCTCCCACTGAAAACTCTTGAGGCAGCTCCCACAGTTTAAATACCTCTTAACACCACTGTCTCCCATGATTCTATTAGTCTGGTCCATTAAGTAACACTTTTCAACTGCTTTTCTAATCCACAGTCACCAGGTCTATAATCCTTCAAACAAAATCATGGCCAGTCCTAGCGCAGTACCTTAGTTAGGGTTTCTATTGCTGTGGAGAGAATGAGTAACCTTGACAACTCTTATAAAGGAAAACATCTAATTCAAGTGGCAGATTATAATTTCAGAGGTTCAGTCCATTAACATTATGTTAGACAGCATTGTGGTGTGCAGGCAGACATGGTACTGACCTCGTCTTGATCAGAAAGCATCAAACTTGGACTGAGGCACTAGGTATGATCTGGGCATACATGAGAACTCACATTTACTCCCATCTTGACATACTTCCTCTAACAAGGCCATGACTCATAATAGTGGCACTCCCTATGAGTTTAGAGGAGTTAATTCCATTCAAACTACTATACTTATCTGACATGCCAATGTAATAAAAAACAACAACAACAAAAAAAAAAACCAAAAAAACCCCTCAGGATTCAGATTTTTTTTCAATATTTTTTGGAGGTTGTCTTAGAAAAGCTTTGAGTACAGATAATTTTTGTGATGATTAGCATTTTTAGAAACATGATTTATGTTAAAGGCATTTGACATTTTGAGTCTACAGATTTGTAGAAGAAACAGAACAAAGAAAGAACTCTTGGATATGTAACCAACTTCAAAAGAGAAATTAGAAATGTATTTTATATATATTTTATATAAGCTTACATTTTTCTGCTTGAATAAAAAATCAAAATAATGAAGAAACTTTCAATGCATTGTTTAGATTGAGACACTGAACTGCTACTAAATACAAAACAACCAGAATTTTATAATGAAACTAAAGTTGTGAGATTAATTGCTCCTACACATTCATTTTTAATGAAGAGTAACAATTGACTTGACAGGTCAATTATCATAACATCCTGGGTCCACAGTATGTAATAAAAGTTATAATGTACCAGTCAATCAAAACATTTTGATTCCTTGCCTGGGCTTGAATTATTCCATAACTTTGTGATGTTAACTGGATGATATGTACAAATTACTGAAAATATTATTCTCTAGCATGAATAGAAACATGATATAACCCTCACATATTGCTACTTCAATGGATTTGCAACAGCTTCAATTATATTGAATATGATATATTTTTATTTACTATGAAAATTATCATATCACCATGAAATGCATTGAAGTGGTAATATTGATAATGATTAATAAATCATAATTTCATTGTTATATAGTATAGATCCTTATAAGATGGAGGTAGATTAGATACAATTAAAGCATAAACATCTAATAAGAGACACTCTGGAAGAGAAAATCAAAAATGGTTCATTGCTTGTCAATGGATACTGCCTTTCCAGGCTACTGAGACCTGAATATTCACAAAAAAATATATTAATTATAAAACTGTTTGGCCAATGAATCAGGCATATTCTAACATATCCCAGCCTCCCAGCTCTGAATAATCACACAGAAACTATATCAATTGCAATACGATTTGTCCAACAAATCAGGCATATTCCTAGCTCTTACATCTTAAATTAACTCATTTCTAGTAATTTAGGTATTGCCACAAGGCTTGCCAGAAAAAGTCCTGNAATAGAAAAGAGATACACATCTTAATTCTCTGATTTGAGTTTTGAAAATGAAAAATAAATTTTGATTACAAAGTGAAAATAATTTTGCCAATGAATGGATTCTCTTCTGAAGGCTTAGACAAGTTTATTCTGAGTCAATTCTTACCCCCTAGAACTGTAAGATGAATCATCACATGAAATCCCATGAGTTACAGAAATTGTGTAGTTATAGTGAAAGAATGCATGGTCCTCACTCCTTAATGGATTCAGAGGGTTATTCAACATATACACCATAGTTTTAATTGAACTACGATAAATAAGTATTATTTAATAGAAAATTATAAGGAACTTTTAATCTAAAATTTGGTTTTTGACATTTCAACAATGGTAAACTATACTGACAAAGAAAGACAGGAAAAAGGAAGCACATATTTTACTACCTGCCCAAATATCGTGGATCATAGACATAGGGGGAAACATATATATATATATATATATATCAGAATTTTGTACAGAACTTAAAAACATCATTAAACTTCTAAGGGAAAGAATTTTTTTGTCTGTCTGTTTGTTTGTTTTAAGCTATTAAAGTTTGGTAAAAAGATATGCACAACAAACAAGTATCATGTAACTAAAGTGTCCCAGGAAAAGACCACCCATGGTACTGTCCTTCTGCATGAAATGAAAGACTCCTAATCTCTTCTCCAGGTAGCAAAGTCTTTTCCAGTCAGAAAGTGGCCAGATATCACACTGAAAATCTTCTGTTTGCATCAGTTGTTTGCTGATGTATGTAATATATACTTCATCAAAGTGCCACAGTTGTGTCTGAAGAGGTCTGTAATTCCCCTAAAAAACCAACAGGAAATATTAAAAGAAATATTTTTGGAAAAGGTATTTTGACTGATTGAGAATGACATCTATGGAAAAGGCTGTTTCTATAAATGTGAAAATCCAAATCTTACTAAATAAGGCAAGGTGTAGTAAATATATTGAAGGACTAGCTCAGTCAAGGAGGTAGCTGTGAGCAAGACAATGTAGAAATATCCTACCAATGCAGTGCATACTTTTAGTCAACAAGTTTGCATAAAGATATATCACTGTTAACCGGATAGTTATATCCAGAAAACAAGAAGGAAAGTTGCAAGCTTTTCTCTCATTCTTAAACACAACAGTGTTTTTTTTTTTTCTTCTGTTTTGTAATAGAGCTTCCTATCTTGAGAAGTTCACTTTCTCACCTTCTTGCTTTGCAAGTCTTAGCTCCCACTGAATGGATTTTGTGCTAGTTATAACAGCTGTGTTTTATAGGACTACCACTTTACCATTTGAGGAGTCATATGTTTCTAAACCATTGAACAAAACTGGGCTATTCTACCTGTTTGGAAAACTGTATTAAAGTCTTAAATAGAACAGGAAATTAAGCCTAACATATAGGAAATTCTTTCAAATTCCTTTACTTCTTCCTTTCCGGCTAACTATAATTAATGGAAAATGGATCATTCCAATTTCAGAATTATGAGATTTAATGGCTTGGCTAATGAGGGTGAATGAAGCAGGTGAGTTTTTGACGGTAATAAGAAAAGCGAGGAACAGGTGATAGAAAGCAGTATAATACTTTAGCTCATTTTCTTCTTTGGGTGTGTTCTCTATCTAAACTTATTATTAAGTCAATTCCTTTGTGAGATTGTCTCTCTTCATGATTCGGAAAAGGTATATGTGTAGAAACATATAGTTGCATTAAGCCTGTGTTTCTTCACATATTGGCAATATGAGCAAACTTCACTTGGACGAAGGACAGCCACATCTTATTAATTGAGGTATCAGTGAGGTTTTCTTTTTAGTTTTTAATGGCAAAAAAAAAAAACCCTTTAAAATTTTCAATTTCTTCTTTTTTTCCATTTTCCTTCCAATTCCTTTTTCTTCAGTTCTTAGGGGGGGGAGGGTTACCCTCCCCTTTGGAAATCCCAAACCCCCCCCCCCTCCATCCAGGCCTAGGAAGGTGTGCATCTAAACAGACTAGTATCTGGAAAAGCCAGTGCATGCAGTAGAAACAAATCCCAGTGCCATTATCCTTGGTTTGTCATGCAGCCCCCATTGTCAGTCACATTCAGAGAGTCTGGTTTGATCACATGCTCGTTCAGTCCCAGTCCAGCTGGCTTTGGTGAGCTCCCATTAGATCAAACACACTGTCTTAGTGGGTGGACGAACCCCTCGTGGTCCTGACTTCCTTGCTCATCTTCTCCCACCTTCTGCTCTTCAACTGGACCATTGCTCTGATGTGAGTGTGAGTCTCTGTCTCTATCTCCATCCATTGCTGGATGAAGGTCTATGGTGATACTAAAGATATTCATCAGTGTGGCTATGGGAGAAGGTCATTTCAGGCACTCTCTCCTCTTCTGCCCAAGGACCTAGCTGGGGACATCCCCGTGCAAACCTGGGAACCCCTCTAGAACCAAGTCTCTTGCCAACTCTAAAATGGCTTCCTTAATTAAGACATCTTCTTCCCTGCTCTTATATCCACCCTTCCTCCATCTCAGAGTACTAGTCAGTTGTTAAAAAAAAATGACATCTTGAATTTTGCATGCAAATGGATGGAAATAAGAAACACTATTCTGAGTGAGGAAGGATGTCAGGATCGTGAGGAACTGGCCTATTAACAGAGACATTGGGCTTGATCTATTGGGAGCTCATCCAATCCAGTTGTACCAGGACTGAATGAGCATATGACCTAACCGGACTCTCTGAATTTGACTGTCAATGGGGACTGACTGAGAAGCCAATGATAATGGCACTGGGACCTATCTCTTCTGCATGGATTGGCTTTTTGGGAACTTATTCTATATGGATACACATCTTCTTAGACCGAGATGGACGGGGGATGGCCTTGAGCTTCCCATAGGGCAGGGTATCCTGCCCCATCTTAAGGAAGCAGGGGGAGGGCGGTGGGGTGGGGGGAGTGGGAGGGCCAGGAACAAGGGGAGTAAATGTAAATTTTTCTTGTAATAATAAAAAAAGCAACACATATACAGAAGAACATCCCACATCAATTGCTGATATATCTGGTTGTTTCATTGGAACACTCAAGTACTTCTATCTTCATTATTAAAAAGCAGAGGAGTTATTGGGGTGGGGCTGATTTTTCCTTTTATTATCTTAAGTTTTGCATTAATAATTTGCTACTCAAAAGCAGTTCTCTTGAAGACGGCAATTCCACTTTCCTGACATAATTTTCCAGTCTTGTTTCTGCAGTGCTCACACATGTACACCTGGTGTCTGAGCTCATAAATCAAAGAGGCAAGCTACAGTGAGAAGAAGGAATCAGTTCTTCAGACTGATAACCCAGGGATGGGAACTGAAGATGGTGATTTGTGATATCTTGTGGTATAGAACTAAGGGAAGATTTGTAAGATTTCAGCATATGCTAGTGTACCAACAATACTGAAAGAAAACATTTCTAATAGCTATGGTGTATCCTAGGAGACAGCAAGCAGACATTGTGTTTATCTTCTAATCTATGCCATCAGTTTTTGGGATAATCCCTAACATCTTTACTGACTCAAATTTTCCTGCTTTGAAATTTTATTTCATGAATGCCAGATGAGTTTACACTTGAAAAAGTATATCTTGAGAAAAGGACCATGTTGAATTTACACATTCATCAAGTTATAAACTGCCCTTTCACATTCATAAAACTTAAAGTGTAAGAAAAAATTGATTTCATAGGTCTAAAATATTATTTCCAGGTCATATTTTATGAAGCATTATTTGACCTGAAATAAAATCTGTTTATATTTTTATGTGATTCTTGAAGAAAATCTGGTAATAATAAATTTAGATAGAACTTAACATGATCTTTGGTATTTCATTCTAAATTGTTGGCAATTTATTGTACATTTTCTGTTTCAACAAAATATTATCAAAATGCAATGTATGCTAGTATACTTTTATTAATTTATGGCATTTATGGGCTCTGAAAAGCAGACAAATGGGACATGTGTTCATAATAACAGAAAGAAAGAAAAAATCCAAATCTGCTGAAAGACATAGAGTAAGGGCATCATAGATATTACCTTATCAAATTCTATATCATGATCTATTTTTTAGTATAAATTGAAGGACTTTTAAAAACATTAAAATATTTATAATAATGTCACTTAAAATTGTAGGAAAGTAAAGTTCTCTATCTTGTTATTTTACATTTTATTAACAGTTCTAAAGCACCATGTTGTAGAAAGAACTAAACAATGGACTCTTTGATAATTATTTTTTTGATTATTAAAATAATTGATAATAATGCAGAAATGAGAATAGTTATACCCTTGGAAGCATTCAGCTGCTATTTGCTGAAGTTTCTGAACACTGAAGTTTCAAACATTCCACAGAAGCATTTAATGCTTTCCAAAATAAGGATTTTTTAATTGACCATTTTCTTTCTGAGTACATAAAACTATATTATTGGATATTAATAAGTCTCTACATGCCAAATAATTAGAGAAATCTTTCAAAGTTGGATAATGCATTGGATTGGTAACATTCATGCACCATTCAAATCTCCTAAAACATAGCTACTTCAGGCCTAATTCCCAACTTCATTGTTTCAAATTTCTCACATTTCAAATTTGAATATTTTTGAAGGGATAAGAGATTCACTTCATAACACACTGTCCTGGTGCACGGTCTCATCACAAGGTCCACAACATGAAAGTTTATGCTGTTCTTCAGTTTTCTTTGTGATGACTTCTTGTCTACAAGAAAAATAAAAAAGAAAGAAAATGAGAAAGATGGAGTCAAACATGCATGGTTCAGTACTGTTTATTAAATAAGAGATGAACACTTGTTATGAAGGTATTTCAAATTGTACATTTGGGTCATATTCTAGTTTGCCTTTTATTGCTTTAGTAAAATACTGATCAAACCAACTTGAGGATTAAGGGTTTATTTGAAATTACAATTTACACTTCACCATCAAGGGAAGCCTGGAAAGGAGATCAAAGTAGGAATCTGTAGGTAAGCATGGAAGCAGCAACCATGAAGGAATGTTGTTTATTGATTTTCTTCCAGGCTGTATTCAGTTATCTCATATATACAGCATTTCCTATCTACCCTGAGTTAGAAATGCACACTGTTAGCCAGGCACTCCTATATCAATTAGAAATCAGGAAAATGATCCACATACTTGTCCACAGGTCTATATAGTCAAGAAAGTTCTTCAATTGATGTTCCCTCTTCCTATCACATTGTCAACAAATATTAACTATCACAGACACTAAATTATAAGATGAAAGTCTCAAACCCAAATAAATGGAAATTGTGAGTTAATTGTATGGATAAACCATCTACTTCATTACATTGAGGATGGAATTCATATATAAGCTGAACCTGGTTTCACTGTAAAAAGCACAAACATTTCAATAAGAAAATAAATGAATTTGTATGTCAAAGGAACTACGGACTGAGTCAACTAAAGATAAATATGATAAAATATAAGAAAAACAGGAAACAGCAGGCTGAGGAACCCATGAACTCCTCAGTCTGTTTTCATATGAATAAGTCTGATTTAAGTATTCTATATCTTTGTACTCTCACAAAGTTTGTCTGATAAGAGACTCTATTCAATGTGGTGGAATGAAAGATTAACCTTTGTGGTAGTTTAACTGTATTGGCCACCATAAGCCCTTTGGCAGTGACACTATTAGCAGATGTGGCTTTGTTGATGTAGGTGTGGCCTTGTTGACAGAAGTGTGTGACTTTGGAGGTGAGCCTTGATGTCTTATACTATCTCGAGCTACACCCAGTGATACATCTCAGTATTTGTTTTTGTTTTTTTGAGTCAAGATGTGTCTCTCACCTACTTCTCCAGCACCATTTCTTCCTGCGTGCCAAAATAATTGCATTTCTCCCATTCCTTTCCCTCTCCAAACTCTCCCATAAAACCTTACTTGCTCATTTTCAAATTTATGGCCTATTTTTCTTTAATTGCTATTACATGTGTATATGTTTTTATATAGATATATATTTATAAATATAACCTATTCAGTTTTTATAAATGTAACTTATATTTACATTTTGAGAGCATGGATTTTCAATACTGTGTTCCTC
>JAQHUG010000483.1:607732-625747 GCA_028555095.1 Dicrostonyx torquatus | reverse complement strand
ATTTTTGGGGTGAAGCAGTTATGAAAAATGTTGTTTCTTTATTTCATCCTCAGTCCACTCCTCATTTGTATACAAAGGGTCTACTGACTTTTGTATGTTAACTTTGTTTACACCTACATTTCTGATTGTATTTATTAGCTATAGGATTTAGAGGTAAATATTTAGAGTCACTTAAATACAATCATACCATTTGCAAATAATGATATTTTGATTTATTCTCTTCAGTTGCATTAGTGCTGTAGGTAAGACTTCAAGTATTATATTAGAAAGGTATGGACTGAGTAGACAATAGTATCTTGTTTCTGATTTAAGTAGAAATGCTTTATACATTTTGGTTCATGTTTTCTGTGTGCTTGCTGTAAATTGCCAATATGATATTCAGGTATACTCAGTCCCTTGTATACTCAGTCTCTCAAGGTTTTATCATTAAGGAGCATTGGATTTCGTCAAAATCTATTGTTTTTGCATCTAATGAAATGGATGGTCATGTCGTTTTGGTCTTTGAATCTGTATAGGGTGAATTTATAGATTTTCATATGTCAAAATATTCTGCATTTTTTACTGTATCCTCAGATTTCATTTGCAAGATCTTTATTGAAAATTTTTACATCTATAATCATAAGGGAAATTTATCTGCAATTCTTTTCCTTTACTGGTTTATTATGTGGAATAGGTTTTAGGGCAGCCATGATATTGTTAAAAGAGTGGGTCAATTTTCCTGTTTTCATTTTGTAGAATAACTTGGGGAGCATTGGTGTTAATTTTTCTTTATGATATGATAGAATTTGGCACTAAAACTGTTTGGTCCTGGGTTTGTTAGTTTGTTTTTTCTTTGGTTCTGGGGAGGGGGACTTCTAATGCCTGGGTCGATTTCACCACAGCTGATAGGTCTGTTAAATTGCTCTTCTGATCTGAGTTTAACTTTGGTATGTGTTAGACTTCAAGAAAAAAAATGTTTTTTGAAATCTCATTTGGTGTATTGAGGTTTTGATATCATGTCCTTATGATTCTTTGGATTTCTTGTGTCTATGGTTAAGTCCTCATTTTCTTCTATAATTTTCTTAATTACAATTTTATTTCCCCACCTTTTACTTTGCCTAAGGGTTTGTAAATCTTATTTATTTTTTCAAAGAATGTGTTTTTTGTTTCTTTGATCCTTTGTATTGTTTTCACCTGTTTCTTTGATTTTTGTTGGTATCTTTCCTTCTATTTTATTGTGTTCAGCCCTTATTTTAATTATTACTTTTCATGATTTCTGAGTGTTTCTTTTTTTGTTCTACAGGTTTTAGTTGTGCTATTAGGTTGCTATTGTGAGATCTCTCCAATTATTTTACATAGGTACTTAGCACTATGAACTTTCCTCTTCGAACCATGCTCCTCACGTCACAGGATTTATGCTATATTTTTATTTTTATTTAATTCCAAAATTTTTTTCTTTAATGAGTCATATTTTACTGTTTGCAAATATTTTCAATAACAGTTATTATCTTACAGCTTTTTCTGCATTACAAGATTTCATTTAAACCCATATGAACATTATGAGGTTATGAAAGAAACAGATGCATTGAATGTCAATAACATTATATTTTCAAAGAAGATACCTCAGAGAATGTGACTTTCTCGAGTTTTCATCAATTCTTCTGCAAGTGTGATCCTACAGAATTCTCACCAAAAATGAGTTCAGTGAGATCACTGTCCATATCATATCCTCAACTGTATTAACAAAATATAAGGCAGTTCATAAGAAATGGTACATGAAAAAGCAATATGAGTTAAATAGATTCATATCAATCTTGTAATAAGGTCACAATTACCAATGACAAGGCTTCTCAACTATGATGACACTGACATTTCAAGGCACTTGATTTTTGGAAGGATGAATAAACTTTCCTTTCTCTCTGCTTAATTGGCATGAATCTAAGCATAAATCTGCATTAGTACATTAGTATCTCTTTGTAGTTACTATGGGTAAAGTCCATTTATTTATATAACCAAGCCTTCATAATTGTTATAAACTTCAACATTGATGAACTTCTATTTTAGTCTTCACAATAAATTTACTTTAAAAATAACTTTTAACTTAAAATCTACTTCAAAATAGTATTTTGAAACATTTAAGCTATTTTTAATGTTTGAGAATATTGCGCATGCACATACATTCTTGCTGAATTAACCCTGTATTTCCTTTCCTATCTTTTTCCTCCCAAATTCATGTTTTTGTTAATTTAATTTTTTTAGCTGATGGAGTCACTTTGAACTGGCTTTATGTGCAGGGCTATGAAGCTATCTACTGAAGCATGGGTACTTTCTCATAAAGTACTGAGCACTCCTTACCCAGAAAACGTCAGATACCAGTAATGCTTCAGAAAATGTTGTGATTTCATGACCTTCTATTCTAGGGTCTTCATTGGCTTTAAACTGTACAGGTTTTGTGAAGACAGACACAGCTACCATGAGTTCAGTTACATGATCAAGTTGCTGTGTCTGACATATTCTGTTACACTGAAGTCATTCACTAACTCTGAGTTTCTACAATCTCCAGATCCTCTTTTCTGTGAGAATCCCTGAGCCTCAGAGGAAGTAAATGTGATATAGATGTCCCATTCAGAAGTAAACACTCCAAAACACAAGAATATAATAGAATTACGTGACATCCTAATGCATAAATCACTACATTTCAGGAGGAATTTGTGATAAGTCCCTGTGGTGGGGGGAGGGTTTCGCAGATTTCAAACATTCCCTACTTAAATCTTTATGTGTGGACTGAATTATAAATTAGCACAGATACTATGAAAAACAAAATTAATTAATAACATAAATGGCATATTATCCCTCTATCTCACCTCTGGATGTCTACCCATGCAATTAGAGATTACAGCGGATGAGGTACCTATAATAAAAGGTGCTCTTGTGTTAGCTGCCCTTTTATTTTCAGGAGATAAAATATGACAAATGTGCATAATCAGAAGATGGATGAGAATGGCTGAGTACATGAGTTTTAAAATTATGGGATAATATTCTGTCTTACAAAAAAAAGTATGATTTCTGTGACCTTGAACAAACTCTCTCTGTCTCTCTCTCTCTCTTTTTTTTTCTTTAGATTTGCTCTGTAGGTCATATTAGATTTAATCTCATGGATCAGATCCTACTGCTTCAACTATACACTTATTTGAACCAGAAGCATGCAAGCATGCATATGTATAATTTTAAATGGTTATGTCTTTTTATTTTACATAATTATTCACAGAAATCAGCATTTCACGAAGAAAAAAAATGATCAATATTTTTTTTCTCTTTAGAACAGTTTTAAGTTTCAACAGTTAGCTAGGAATCTGTATTAAAATCAAATGAAGGAGGCTGAGTACTTTTTAGCATTCTAGTTGTTCTGAAGACTCACTTCACAGATGAACTGACCAGTTTCTTCTCTGAAATCAAGCACTTTGAGTTCTATAGAGCATTCTTTAGTGAAATAGTCGTGTCTGGAAAAAGTGTCATAATTAATTCATTTACAAAATACTTTAGAAATAACATACCTTGAGGACATAATCAAAAACATAATGGCTGTGTTTAGGAATGTGTATTTGAAATTTGCTAAGAGAGATCTTAAGTATTCTCAGCACAGTTACACATACACAGAGGTACCGCATAAGGCGATGTATATGCTAATTAACTTGGTTTTGTTAACAATTTTACATTGTATATAAAATGATCATTTCTTTTTATTTTCTATAACATACAGTAAAATTAGAAAAAGGTAATCTAAAGATGAGTTTAATTAATTCAGGCTGTTAAACAATTTATATTGGTGACATCGAAAGAAATGCAGAGCAGTCAACAATCCACAATTTATGTAGTCTAAGACAGAATGCTTAAAGAATAAGATAGTCAGTGACAATTTTGCTCAAGTCACTGTCATTTGGAAAGAATATATGATACAACTAATATGTCTGTTCATGAGCCACATAAGATACTTCCCATGGCTCTTCTGATAGTGGACACAGTTTTCTAAAACTGAGTATCTAATAACTTATGTTTAAGACATAACTAAGAGCAAAAATTCCTAAGGAAGTAGATTATGGATTAAACTCCATATAGTCACTGTGGTCAAATGTCTAACATGAAGAAGTGTAACATGAGGGCCTGCTTGTTGTCAGGGTTTCTGTCCTGCCCAGTTCTCAAAGCCATTTAGCCCTAAAGAAAATCACACAGAGGTCTCCATAAGATTATAAATTGATTGACCCATTAGCTGAGAGGATTCTTATTAGCTCTTGTAGCTTATATGAATCCATTATTCTAGTATTTGTTAGCCACATGGCTCAGTACCTTTTTCAGCAGGGCAGATCACATCCTGCTTCTTTGGTGATCTGGGCAGGACTGCAGAAAGAACTTTCTGCTTCCCAGAATATTCCTGTTTTCATTGCCCCACCTCTACTTCCTTTCTGGTTTTCCTGCCGATAATTCCTGCCTAGCTACTGGCCAATCAGCATTTATTTAAGATATAATTGACAAAATATAGATGATTGTCCTGCACCAAAGAAGAACTTAAAGGGAAGGAAGTTTGTTTCTGTGCTTCTCTGTGAGTCTTATACTTTCAGGTGTTCCTTGCCTTTTCTTTTTTTGTTTTATTCTAGTGTGACTTTTTTTGCTATTGCCTGTTTTATTTTATGATACCTTTTATTATTTTTAGCTGCTTGTTCTTTTTTTTTCTAATGAGAGAGCAAAAGCATGGGTTCATTCAGATGGGAGAGAAGATGGGGAGGATCTGGGAAAAGCTTGGAGAGGGGAACCTTAATCAGAACATATTGAGTGAACCAAACACATATTCAATAAAAGAAAAGTTAAAAGATAATTACTTGCAAAATTTGCTACTAGCACAAACTTTCTTTGCATGATAAAATCAGAATGTATTGACATAGAGTGAAAAAAAAAAAAAAAAAAGAAGGAAGGACCTGACTACCGGGAACACAGGTAACTAAAACCATGCTGTATTCTCACTTCTTTCTTCTTCAGTCTTGCTCACAACTCAGAGATGATGTTTACATTTCAATCCTGAGAGCTTCATGCACAGGGACATAAAAAGAAGAATTCAGTATTGTGAGCAGTGCTACTACCACTGTGGACAGGCATCCTGTATTGTAAGTTTCATGAGAATGCCAGAAGCAGCTCACTAGATAAATGATTCACTAAAACCTGATTGCTTGCATTTCCTTGTTTTTATAATACTCAAAAAAGTAAAATAATTTGAAGAAAACATTATGAGTTGAATAAATCACTGAGTATTTATCTGAAAATAATCATAATATATATACATAATTTTTTATCAATTAGTTTAAATGAATGACTTCAAAGTTAATCTTCATTTAGGATTTGAAATCACCTTATATTTCCCCCTTTTCTGAAATAATGTATAGAATTATGGTGATAAAGAGATAACACACATTCTTAGTTTTTTACAAGATACAATTTCGACTAGAAAGGTATAAATTTATTATATTTCTAGAAATATGTTTGCTTGAGAAATGTGAAAAATAAAAGTTTATTAGTACAATGGAATACACCTTTTTAATCATATTCCAGCAGCCTATTCTTTCTATAATTGTTTATTCTGGCATTTAAAATGTTAATTTTTTTAGACTGAATGTTCAACTTTTGGGAATATGTTTAAAACTCAGTGGTAATACTCCTAGATTAAAAACATACATATATTCTAGAGTGCATAAATTAAAAATTTAATCTAAAGAGCATTTCTCCTAATAAACTTGGTTATAGGCCACTGGACAAAACATACAAAAGGGAGAAAAATGAAATTTTTTTAATACAATGAAGGTTTCTTTCATAGTAGCTTCATACCAGAAGGATACATGAGTTTTGTTGGGTTTTTCTTGTCTAACTTATTTTTTTGATAATAAGTAATAATAGCCATGTAAACCTATGGTTATTGAGATAATTATTATTTTTGTAAAAATATGCTTTGTCTTCAGCACTGAAACAAATAAACTTAAGGCATTCATTTCTTACTACTATATTTTCAAAGCTATTAGCATATTTGGGAATTAAATATTTTTATATTAGTTCTTTGGATGAGTTTATTATAGAATCAGCTTAGAGTAAGATTTAAGATATTGGATAAGGATCTGATTTTTAAAAACTGGGTCATAGAAATGTAGACCAATGCCTGTTGAAAACAATGACAATGTTCTATGATTTAAGGAAGAATTTTTCTCTTTCAACTGTTGAATTTTTTTTGAAGGTTTTCCAGGGGTGTGATACTTCAGTGACTTCACCAGAAAAATTATTACTTTATTCTAGGTTTGTCATTTTAGATGAGAATTTGTGAATCATTGTAAAATTTACAATTATTGTAGTATTTATGTTTAACTTGAAAACTCAAAATTGGAGCCAGGGTTGTTTGCATACTCAGAACTCTGAATTTGAGTCCAGCCTGGTCTACAAAGCAATTTCCAGGATAGCCAGGGATACACAAAGAAACCCTACTCAAACCTCACTAAAAACACTTCAGAATTGGAAAGAATCAGTTGTTCTACTCACTAAAACGGTAGATAGTACTTAGCAACCTTTATTTCGTTTAGTTGTCATGACTTCTAATTAAGGTATCAAAATATAGAGTTTCAAAAAATAACAAATGACATACAAAAATGTCAATTTAATCAATAGGTAGAAGAACTGTATTTATAAATTTTGGTGAGAAAAAGGTCATGAATATTTAATCATTAATCACAATTGCAATAACATTATTTATCATTAGAAATGAAAAATTAAACATTGAACTACAACTTTAATAGGGAAATGATCAGTTATATACAATGAAATGGCAAGAAACTTAGCTAGCTGTCAGCAGAAAGAAAATATGAGGTTAGGAATATATACCTCCCATAAGAGATAAGGTGCCCCCAGGGGAGAGGAGGAGGAAAGAATGTGTGAACCAGAGGGTATGGAAGAAAACCAGGCCCTCTGCATCAACATGAAGAAACTCACATTAATGCATATATAATAAAGCAGTATCTAATGAGCCTATATGGGTCTGTACCAGGTCATCTGCACATACATTAAGGTTTCTATTTTAGTGCTTCTATGGGATTAATGAGCATACAAATGAATGAATCTCTGAGTCTTATGCCATCTCTTGGGCTCTTTTCCTTCTGTTTATCTTCCTTACCCAACTCGAAATGGATATTTTTGTTTTATCTTATTACATTTTAATATTATCTCTTTAGGATCTTGATCTTTTCTTTTTAATGATTTGTTATTAATATTATTATTAATATTATTTCACATCTTGTCCTCAATTTTCCTCTCTTCTCTCTTCCCAGCACTTTCTTCCATGTTTAGTTTGCACCCCCAATCCACTCTTCCATTTCTGTTCAGAAAAGCGCACACTTCCCATGGATGTCAACCAAACATGGCAAAAGAATTTACAGTAAGACTAGGCAACTCACCTTATGTTAAGGCAGGAGAAGTCTACTAGTACGAGGAATGAGTTCCAAAAAAGAAGATAAAGAGTCAGAGACAGCCCCTGCTCCCACTATTAGATGTCACACAAGAAGACCAACCTACACAATTGTAACATGATGCATAATATTATGCTCTACTCAAACATTACAGCCTAGCTGAATTGTCATCAGAGAGTCCTCATCCAGATATGGGTAGAAACAGATACAGAGACACACAGCAAAAGCATCAGGTTGAACTCAAGGAATCATGTTTAAGAGAGGGACGAAGGATTGTAGTTGCCAGGTGGGCCAAAGATTTCACAGGAAAATCCACAGGAACAACTCTCCTGAGCTCACAGGGGCTCACAAAGACTGAACAGCCATCATAGAGCCTGCATGGGACTGGCAGAGCCTCTTCTTTTCTAGTGAGAGAGAAAGAAAACAGATCTGGATGGGAGAGAAAGTGGGAATAGACAGAGGCAAAACCATACTCAGGGTATGTTATGTAATAAAATAATCTATTGCCAATAAAAAGAAAAATTAACAGGACCATTCTTTTTTCTTATCTAATATTGTTTTCAATATCATGTTTTATTAATATTGTGCGTGTACATGTATGCATGCACTAGTGTTTCTCATGCTTTTTCTGTTCCTATTTTTGTCTATTGTTTTATTTTTGTTTGTTTCTTTGTTTATTGACTTGTTTGCTTTCCAAAGGAAAAAAGAAAGCATAAAGTAGGCTGGGTGAGGTGGTAGGAACGAACTGAGAGGAGATGGGGGGGAAAAACTTGTAATTAGAATATTCTGCAAGGAAAATTGTTTTCAATAAAAATGAATATAGAAATATGACTGGAGAGATGGACCATATTTTAAAAATACATATTAATCTTGCAGAGAATCATCTGGTCATATTTTGAAAATCTGTTCTCCACAAAATTCAAAACGTTAAAGGAAATGGATAACTTTCTAGATAAATATCACTTAAATCAATTAAATCACGACCAGGTAAGCAAATTAAACAGACCCATAGTTGCTAAAGAAATAGAAACAGTCACGAAGAGTATCCCAACCCCAAAAAAGGTCCAGGACCAGATGGTTTCAACTCAGAATTCTACAAGACTTTCAAAGAGGAACTAATATCAATACTCCTCAAATTATTCCACATAATAGAAGCAAAAGGAACATTGCCAAACTTTTTGTATGAGGCTACAATTACCCTGATACCAAAATCACAGAAAGACAATACTAAGAAAGAGAATTACAGACCAATCTCATTCATGAACATTGATGCAAAAATACTAAAAAAAAAATTGGCACACACAATCCAAGAACACATCAGAACCATCCATCATGATCAAGTTGCTTCATCCAAGAGATGAAGGGATGGTTCAGTATATGAAAATCTGTCAACGTAATCTACCATATAAACAAGATTAAAAATAAAAACCACATGATCATCTCATTAGATGCCAAAAATAGCTTTTGACAAAATACAACATCCCTTCATGATAAAGGTCTTGGGGAGATCAGGGATAGACAAGGAACATACCTAAACTTAATTAAGGCAATATCCAGAAAGCCAACAGCCAACATCAAACTAAATGGAGAGAAACTCCCAGAAGTTCTACTGAAATCAGGAACAAGACAAGGTTGTCCATTCTCTCCATATCTATTCAATATAGTTTTTGACGTTCTAGCTCGATCAATAATACACCAAAAAGAGATCAAGGGGATACAAATTGGAAAAGAAGAAGTCAAACTCTCACTGTTTGCTGATGATATGATAGTTTACATAAGCAATCCCAAAAAGTTTACTAAGCAAGTTCTACGACTCATAAACACTTTCACTAATGTAGCAGGATACAATACTAACTCAAAAAAAATCAGTAGCCCTCCTGTACACAGATGATAAAAGGCTGGGAAATAAATCAGAGAATCAACACCCTTCACAATAGCCACAAATAGCATAAAATATCTCAGAGTAACTCTAACCAAAGCAGTGGATGACTTGTATGACAAGAACTTTAAATCTTTGAAGAAAGAAATTGAAAAAGACACCAGAAAGTGGAAAGATCTCCCATGTTCTTGGATAGGCAGAATTAACATATTAAAAATGGCAATCTTACTAAAGTTGAAATAAATCAATTTTGCATGTGAGATGCTCATGTGTCTATGGAGACCAGTGACTGAATGTCATGGTTTTCTTGTCAGATAAGGCCCACTGACTCCTGATTGAGCATTTGGTTCTCTGATAGTAGAATTCTATGGGTAGTTGTGTTGTTTTTGAAATATTAGTTCTAGATTAAGACTGTGGGTCACTGGGCATTTACCTTGGTAGCATGCCTACCTCTGGTTTTACTTTATAGTTCCCTGATTCCCATCCTATATAACACAGAAGTGCTGCTGCTGCATGCTCCACCACTGCTGGAAAGGTATCCCAACTGCCAGAGCTCACCTGCCTTCCATGCTGGATTCTGCCCTCTAAAACCAAGAGTAAAATAACCCTTACCCCTTAAATTGTTTCTGTCAGACATTTTGTCGCAGTGATGGGAAGAGTAATTAGTAGAGGTACAGGTGAAGGAAGGGACACAGTGCTGATTTCTTTATTCATTTGATGTGGAATTCCCTTCTGTATATGTGTTGCTTTTATTAGTTAATGAGTAAAATAGCTTCTTTGGCCTGTGATAGGGAAGAACAGAGCTAGGTGGAAAAATTAAACTGAATACTAGGAGAAAGTAGGTGGAGACAGAGAGATGTCGTGCAGTTGCCGGAGGAGGAGGTAGATTGTGGAAACTTGCCGATATGCCACAACCCATGGGGATGTAGAGATTAATAGAAATGGGATAATTTAAGGTGTAAGAGCTAGCTAGAAATATGCACAAGCTAATAACCCAAGCAGTGATTTAATTAACACAGTTTCTGTGTAACTATTTTGGGTCTGGGTGGCTGGGAATGGACAAGTAGCGTTTGTCAACGCTCATTGTAGCCAAAATGCTTTATGACATTTATAAAGAAAGAATAAGAAATGTAAACGGATTGAGTGACACTGTGTGCAAGAAAAATAGATCTACACGTATATTTTTCCAGGACACTCCCACTACAGCAGTTTCTTCATTTGCCCAATGAAAGCTACTCTGATTCTCATGATAAACTCAATAATATTATTCCCATCAGGTAAATTTTGGGGATGAGTATGATTAAGCTAAATTATTAAAATAAACATAAATTGATTCAATTGATTCATCACCATTTAGTAAGAGGAGAGGTCATATGAAACTTTAGGATCAGTAACTAAGAAGATGTATCATTTAAAGATAATTCACAAAAGATTTTTTTCTTTATTATAGCTTATATTTTATAGTATAAATTGTACCAAACATTGAAAAGTAGCTAGAACACCTCATTTCCCCCATCTGAAAAGCTAATGCAGAGCATCAATGTACATCAAGATTAAAATGGGGCCAGTGAGTATGTAAAGGTCTGACTGTCAGAGCTCACATACCCACATGTAAATATGTACATGAACACACACAAGGGGAAGAACAAGGCCTGGCAGTGGGACACTGTTCTCAAGAAAAAGTTCTGAATTGTGGGAATTAATTCCCAAATATGTGCTGAAAGGGGAGTTAGCTACGGTGAAAGTCTATAGCAAAGGACAGTCACTCATTCACAAGGCAATAATGCCTAAAGGTCTTGTCTTTTGGTTTAAACACCTTTATCAGAAGCTTTGATAAGTCACTCAAGAAAAGATGACTGAGTAATTACTATATAATGTTTTGACTTATAGCAAGTGCGTATACATATTTAATTAAATTATACTGAAAGATCTTTTTGAGTTAACAAATGTAATCAAGTAACTGTCTTCCATAAACACAAACATTGAATATTTAAGTGATGAGATTTCTCTTAGATACTGAGATGGGCATTAAATTCATTAGCTACAGTACATGGTTAATTTTCACAAGTGTTCACTAGATAGTGACCCCCAAAGAAAACTGACTTGATGGAACAAAAATTAAACTATACTTGGTATGTTAGTTTTCCTGTTTCCACTGACTGAATAGTAATTGGCAATGCAGCATTTAGATACTGCACTTCACTGCTGGAAATGAACTCTTTGAAAACATTTTTACGTCCATGGAGCAGGCAATTTTTGTCCTCCTTCCACACTACAGCTCTTCACTCTCTTTTGTTTCTAGGCCCAGCAGTGTACTGGAATCCATTAATTTAACATTCATAGGGCAATCTAATGCTGAAATTTGAACGATCTTTAGAGGTCAGATAGTCTAATCTCTCTATCATTTATGATTTAAATACTTACTAATTGTTTTAAGGCAGTAAACTGGGAATGACCCTCTTAGTCATCCTGAAATATGAGCTGCATTTATATTTTAATCTCAAAATAATAGTAAGATATATAGAAAATTAAACTTGATAGACAGATGGTTGATGTTTCAAAACTGACCTAGACTTGAACCATGTGTGATTTAAACATTTTCTGCCTCAGTTTTATGTTAGTATTTATCCAGTCTTTTATTTATTTATGTGTGTGTGTGTGTGTGTGTATACTATTGCATGTGTATGTAGGAGCCTGAGGAGGCTAAAAGAGGGTTTTTGATCCCTTAGAACTGGAGTTACAAGTAGATAGAAGCCATTCAACATGAGTGGTATGGTTTGTTTCCCTGCAAGATTAGCAAGTGTCCTTAACTGTTCATCTCTCCAGCACCAGTTGTTTTTTTCATAATTTTAAAATGGAACAAAGTGGTGATAATTTCCAAGTCAAAGAGGATCTAGAGATTTTTAAATGTGTTATTTTCAAAGAATATTTCTTGTGCATCTTTAATCCTTGAAGAATGTTAGTGTTTTTAAGCTCACTCAATTCTTCCTACTTCTCAAAGGCCCTTCTACTAACAAACTATTGGTGTCTGTCTAGTATCCTTTTTGTAACCGTATCACCAAACAAAGTGTACAACTGGAAATCTTTTCTTTCCTTGACTTATTGTTTATAAGTAATATAATGGGTATTATTCATATGTTTTGGCTTGCTGGAAAATACATTCAAAACAGAAGCAAACCTCAGAATATCTAGGATTCTTTCATAAATGTGTTGACCTTATAGTTCAGTGCTTGATATGTTAAAGGCTCTAAATAAAATTTATTAATTTAGTGCTCAGTTATGAAAAATGAAATATGAAACATCTACAACTTAACCTTATTAGGATAAGTGAATGCATGTTTTACCACAGGAAGGGTCAATGAAAGCATGATACATTTCTATTATTATTAGAATGTAAATATAACAACAATGCCTTCATGAAAGCAAACATGTAAGTTTTTATGGAAAATTCACTTGACATTTTCTAAATATTTCTATGCTACAAGTGTGCAGATTTTTGTTTCATAGTTGGTTATATTTGTTCACCAAGCATCTGCCTTTAACCTTTAACATTTCTGTGTTAATATTCTTAGGAGTAGAAATATATATAGTAAAAGGGATCAAGAATTAACAATAAGTGGAATATGTCTCTTATCAGTGACAAATTTAAAATGACAACCCTTCAAAATGTGAATAAAATAAAAGGTTATAAATATCATAATTTTCTCTTAAAATTTTTAAATTGAAAATTTTTTTGAGTCAGCAATGGATTTTGCTTTGTTTTATATTGAACTATTTTAATATAAGCACTCTGTTTCAGAGCCACACATTCAGTGTTAGTCAGGATTTTTATTATATTTTTCTTTATTCTTGATAATTTCATAAATGTATACAATGGAATATGATCATATCCACTCCCTTTTGTTTAGTAACTTCCCCTTAATTTATGATTTTTTCCATGGACCCACTAATTTCAATTGGTACTACTTATGCATACAGGTATCAGGATCTCCACTGGAGCTTAAAAAAAAAATACCATGGTACTCCTTCAAAAAAAGAATAATTTCTTTCTTCCAGAAACCAGATAAACCAAAATTTTCACTTTCTTATATTTATACATTGAATATTCTACTTAACTAAATACAAATATTATGAAATACATAGATATAATCATTACCATGCACTAATCTACACAATATTTGTCTTAGGATCAGTAAGATTGCAGGAAATAAAAGTACCTATATATTTCAGATCTATTTTCTTTAAATAAAAGAGAATAAAGTTGTTCTTTTTCTTTTTTTTCCTATTGATGTATATGTGGATTTTATTGCCATGGATATTTTAGCATAACTTGTAGAGAGTCCAATAATTTTGCCAGATTATATCATCTTTATGCACAATTTTATATCCATATTATTTCTTCTTGCATGTTAAAATTTATGTTAAATGCTTAAATTCTATGATGAGTTTTCTTAATATATAATTTCTTGGAAGCTTAAGAAAATTATATTTACATATTTTTAGTTTATTTACTTCATTGTTGGTACTGGGAATTGAACACAATACTTTGCACAATGGATACAAGTGCTCTAACACTGAAATACATTTTTAGCTCTCAGAGACAGCATTGTCCATATTTAAATTTATGCTTTTTCATGATAGAAAGGATTGCTAACATCAACACACATACTCAATTCCTACTAAATATTATTTAGTGTCTCATGAAATACTTGGTTCTGAATTGTTAAAATAATATATAATAATTGCAATAGATACTGTAACTTGCAGCAACAATGTCTTTTCCATTTTGAAAAAATATTTATTGTGTGTGTGCATGTGTGTGTGCCTGAATGTTTGTATGTGTACCACATGTGTGCAAGCGACCACCCAAGCAAGAAAAGGCATTATATTCTCTCTGGAACTGGAGTTGCAGTTAGTTGTGATCTGAATTTGAACTGATTAAACTGGAAGAACAATAAATACTTAACCACTGAACTATGTCAACATATCCTGAATATTATGAATAACATAAATCCCAACTTCCATGGAAAACTGTTTATTTGATTTAATAACAACAACAAAAGGCTTTAAAGTCACAAGAAGCTTCAGTTTTATCTTAAACCTAAACTGGTTGGTAGCGCATTCCACTCTTAGACTTTTTAGTATATTACTGCAATATTCCCCAAAGTGTATGAGTCCACAAAAGGATTTTGAACATTTTACCTCTACATTGATTTCCAGACCTATGGTTTCTAACATTCACATGTAAGGGTTATAATGAAAGAGCCAAAATAAAATAAAGCAAAAAGATTAATTGAAGAAAAAAGAGAAGAATATATGGGATTATTTTGGCTTGAAGTTTAGGAGAAATTCACTCAAACACCTGCTGCCATGAGGAGATCTGAAATACTACAGCAATATAAAAATATGTCACAGCAGAGGCATCCTCTCTCTATCCAAATCTGTGATTTACTATTTGGCAGTCAAGCCTTAATTTGACTTGAAATCCAGTGAGCAAAATTCTCAAGCAAAAATCCCCCTTTTTATGGAAACATACAAGGGCATCAGCAAAGGGTGTACCTACTCGTTTAAATTATTTATCAAGATAAAATTACAAAAGAATAGCATTAGATTGGCTGAGTCATACTGTTTTACTAAAGCTATATTTAATTATTTGAGTTTGGAAGTCTTTTGGGTTTGTAGCACAGAGTATGCTTTGCATATGAGTTGTGTTCCTGGTTTGGTAGATTCTAAGCTTGCTGTTTTCTGGGAGCTAGTAAAAGGCATTTCACAGCTTAGACTTGTTTTGGGTATTGCTTTCTATACTAGATGGTTTTCTATTGCCCTACTTGGAACAGAGTCACAGAACAGGGCAATCTTTACCATACCTATTGTTTTTCTAGTTACTGCTTCATCACTTTTTATAAAACATCATCTCCCTCTGTTATAATTTAATTGGTCTTCAAAAAGATAGTTTTAATCTAATAAAAAGTGAACAAATATGGAGACCTGCCTGTAGAAGAAAAGAAAATTCTCTTTAATCCAGATTGATTCATCTAAAGAAAATGCTGGACATTGCAAGAAAGATGTCAGGTCAATGAAGTTACTCATTTAAGTAGTTCTTATCCAGTCTGGCTTTCTCCATCTCAGGGCAATGACACATACTTTTACCACAGGGTTCAGTATTATTAAACTCCAACTTCTTCTTACCCAATGGAGAACTTTAGAAGAATAAAGACTTTTTGGTCTCCTCTTCTTCTAGAGAAAGCTATTTTATTAGTTTTAGAATTTCTACAAATATACTCTTCTAATAGGAAGCCTAAAGTTCTGTTTGAGATTACAAGGAATTTGAGAGGAATGAGAGTCTGTTGACTTCATGATTGTATTTGTAGCTCTCAGAACCCAGAAGAATGTCTCTCACCATACTGCAACCATTACTGTTTCCACTCAGTACTGACTAGTGATATGTGGGTTGTTATTTCCTTTGACATTTCCTCCTTGCAAAGGGAATATTTTGACATTCTCATTCTCATTCATTTTCTTTCCTCTTTCCCTCTCGTTGTCTCCTGCCTCTCTTCATGTCTTTCTCCTTAAAGACTGAAGAAAGTGTTAATTTGGGAACATTGCCAGAAAATAAAGTAGTAATCCTCTATCTCTCTAGCAAATGTCTGGTATGATTGCATGAGAGCATCCTGAGGCCAATGGATCAATCAATATTGTTTATAGCACATAATGTAAAAGCTATATCACTCACTGGCTTTTACATATGCAAAAATGAAATTTTAGAATTATTACTTAACAAAAAGGACGTTCTTATCCTGAAAGAAAATTCAATTGCTCTGAAATATAGATCAGTTATAAAATTTTATTTCATGAAGTTTTACATTATTTTTCTTGCATTTTGATACCTCATATTGAATGAAATTAGAATTTATGCATTAAAACCTTGTCTTTTTTAATTTGTTGACATTGTTTCAATACCAATTAATGGTTTTATTAAAGTGATTTCAGCTAATTATACAGCAACAGGCCATTTATTTAAAAAGTCATTATACTGCAAATATTGCAATCATTAATACTTTTCACATACTAGCTGTCCAATTTATTTAATTTACATGCCTACTTGACACCCTAATATACCTGACATATTGCTGTTGGTTTTTCATATGAAATAAAAATTACAGACAATTGAATTTAAAAATATTTTAATATCTGACAGAAATGCTTATTAAAAATCCTGGGAATGAATCAATAATAGAAAAATTGTACCATACTTTGAATTTTTAAAGTAAATAAATTCACATATGACACTTACGATCTGATTATAACAGCACATTCTTTGAGAGCATGATTCAATATTTTACATTTGTTTATTGGTCTCTGATATACTTATGTGGACATTTATATGTATCATATTGCTGGAAACTATATATATCTTTGTATATGATTAATACTTGAGCCAAATATGTTCAAAGAATAAGAATATTATTTAGGATAGTTTGTGTGAAGGAAATAGTAAATTTTAGGATGAAGCGTTCCTAATTTTATTAATATCATTTCACATTATCTGACCTATTTCTAAAATAAATTGTGTCAGATGTTTAATATTTCTTGATTAAAAATTAAATTAAATAAACTTTTATATATAAAAAAGTAATATATAATATATAAAAGTGTCTTTGAATATTTGAATATTAAAATTTATGTATAGCATATGCATTTCTATTCAACTAAAAGTACTAATTTTTAAAAAGTCCTGATTTTTGCAGGATCCAAAATGTCATGTTCATATATATGTATATATACAGACAGATACAAACACACATACCCACATGTATTACACATTCCAATTAATGTGTGTATATACATATTTGTGTATGTATATATATATGCTTGTACATATATATGTATACATATATATACATATATATATATGAAAGGCTTATTTCTCTCCTCCCAGCAGTCTTTAATTCCCTAGTACAACTTTGCTAGACCAACACAATTGCTCACTAGATTCTAAATCATACTCTTACTCCCAAAGATAAGTTTAACTGCCAACCTTCATCAAAGAAATTTCTCCTTTAAACAAATGAAGATCATCACTGAAAATTTCAAGGGTACACAGTGAAAATATCAACAAATTAGAATGAATCTATCCAAATCATATTTCCACACTAGTACTCCTGAATCAATGACTCAGGAGACATGATGAAAGAAGGGGTCAAAAGAAGCAAGAGTCATAATGCTAAGAAATCTACTGTGAAACAGAATCTTCCAAATATGGTTTCATAAACTAGACAGGAAACAGTGACAATGTAGACAGGTATGTTAATGTGGATGTAAATTTTTTCTGAGGTATATGATAATACTAGCCCTAGGAGCCAGATAGGTTTCCATTATCAAGTATGATTTCCCTTCAGTTAAGTGACATTAAACCCAATTAGACAGTTGTTTTTTGCCTACAAGATGTGTGTGACACATGTTGAAACTTTATGCATATTTTGCCATGTTGGTAGCTGTGGTTGATAAATATTTCTAGCTACACATTCTCATGTGTGAGTATACAAGGTGGTGGGGTGGGATGCTGGAAATCCTGGGAAGGAATTAGAAGGGTTTCGGTTATGTGAAGTGGGAAAGAGAATAATGGGGCAGGTCTTGAAGAGGGTTGAGGGACAAATAACACCAAAG
>JAQHUG010000483.1:531339-546102 GCA_028555095.1 Dicrostonyx torquatus | reverse complement strand
CCAAGTTCATGACACTTCATCAGTGAACAGGCATTTATTGAGCAAAGTTACCATCTGACAAGAAGTAGTCTGCACTCTGCAATTGAGAGTGCTCAAATTTAAACATGACTGATTAATCAAAGTAGTTTGGAAATTTCAAGGTAGTTTATTATACAAGCTATGATATGGTCATTGCTAGATGCTTTTAGATTAGTTTATGGTAGAAAAATGGTGCCGAAGATCAGAAAAACAAAAACATGCAGGAAGAATATGCCTGATAATAATAGCTTGTATAAACCTGGAACTAAGGAAGCCACAGTTTTTGAAGAAGTTAGAATGATTAAAGAGACGTTTATTACTGTTCATTGAAGTCAGGGAAAGTGGCTGGAAGACACCATAGGAATTTGCCAAACTATGCATATTGATGTCTAAATGGTCTGAAATACTAACATTAACCAAAACAATTACCCATCAGAAACAAGCATTATTCTTCCTATCATGTAAGATTGCCAGTTACAACCTACATCCTAGAATTTTTTGTCCAGAATTTGTTTTACCATCATTCAGGATGACAGAGATAAGTGTGAACATTTGTCAAAAGGACCTATCAAGTTTTGTAGTTTGTGCAGAAATCAGGGTTAGCTGCATTATTCTAGGTATGCAAGCAGAAAAATTCAAGAGTTATAATATCATGAGAGATTATTACCTCAAGTCAGAGCAAATTGCCCAGGCAATGTGTAGCTGGGCAGTATTCTCTTCAGAATTAACTTTTAATGTGAGAATTTTTATAGGCATCAATGTATCACGATGATTTTCTTTGAAGAGCTGCCATGTGTTTGCAATATACGCAACATTATACATGAAGCTGAACTGCATTGGAGCCTGTCTTTATCTTACTTCTGACCAAAAGCAACTTAGGGAGGGAGAATTTTATTTCATTTACATTATATGTCATAGTTTGGTGTAGGAGGGTCCTTCTGTATTTCTGTTGCTTTCATTGGTTGAATAAAGAAACTGCCTCGGCCTTTTGAGAGGGCAGCCCTTAGGTGGGTAGAGTAGACAGAATAGAAGGCTGTGAGAGAGAAGGCACTGGAGCAGATGCCATGTTTCTGCAGCCCAAGAAGGACTTTGGTTGGAAACTTCCCAGTGGGCCACATGGTGATAAACAGATTACTAGATATGGGTTAAACTAATATGTATAAGAGGTTAAAACTAATGGGCCAGGCAGTATTTAAATGGATTCAGTTTATGTGTAAGTAGGCCCGCATCTGGGAGCCGGGCACTGGGGAATGCAGCCCCCACAGCCCACTCCTCCTCATTACTACAATAGCTCATTACTAAAAGAAGTCAGGGCAGGAACCTAATCAAGGGAGACACACAGAAACAGTGACTAAATCAGAAACCATGGGAAAAAAGTTGAATATTATCTTGCTCATCTGGATTTCTAGTTGATTTTTTTTATACTACTGAGGACCATCTACCCAATGGTAGCATCAACCAAAATGAGATGGGCCCCATACATCAATCATTAATCAAGAAAATTCTCCTTATTCTTACCAAGAGACAAATGATATAGAGGTATTTTCTCAATTAAGAATTCTTCTTCCAACATATGTGTAGGTTTGTGTCATGTTTTAAAAATCCAGTATAAGAAACAAAGGCCATGGAAGATGTTAAGAACATAGATCATCTAGCTAGAACAGCTACTGTCAATAAGTAGAGCTAACTGAAGATAAGGGCCATGTAAACTGTATCTGTATAAGTCAAAGGATCAGGGCTTTTCGAGATCTTGTGAGATTATATTATATTAGAGTGTATACTAGTTCTCTCATACTTCTTACCTTAAGACAGAATCTCTTACCCTTCTGATTAGTCTTGGAACCTTCAATCCCAATGTTGGCATTACAGGCATATATAGTTTGTGTTGTATCTTTTCAAGGTATTTAAACACAGGTTCAGAGAAAAGACTCTTACCACTATCTCCCATTTAACTATGTTACTTAATAATAATAAAATGTATCAATTGATAAGGACTTTTTTGATTCAATGTAACAAATTAAAAATCTGAGATAATTGATGAAAATCTGAGTTGCTTGAAGAGGAAATTCAATGCCACTCCCTATTTCTGTATGAGATGAATGAAAAAATAAATAAACGAAAAGGAAAGGATATGATTAATTATGAATTTCAGAACCAGATGAATGAAAAAATAAATTAATTAATTAATACATGAAGGACAAATTTTATTTAGGTATGGTGAATGAGAATATTTATTGTAGATAAAAGGGAGACATAGGACACCTGGGAAGCAGGGACACTTGGGAAATTACAGAGTAGATGTGACCCTAAGCCATACAAGGAGAAAAGAGACAGGAATAAAGAAGGGAAGGGAAATCAGATGCAGCAAGCAAGAGGCCAAAAAGAACAGATTAATGAATCTTTTATGAAATCTTAGATTACATATATGTTGTATGAGATAAAGAGTTGGTTACTCAGTAATTCCATGTGTACTCTGAGAGTAGGATTTTATTTTTGTTCTCAAAAATTTTTAACTAAAATTTATTTTTTTAACTTTTAGAGTTATACTTAATAAAAATATATACTTATATATTTAATAATATAAATATAAGCTAATCATATAAAACTTGTAGTTATTTTTGTAATGATGCACACACACACACACACACACACACACACACACACACACATATATATATCTCACAAGAGGTCCAGTGTTCTATCCAGTTTTCCAAAGAGTCACATTGATGTATAAACATGAATGTACATTCATTATTAAGTGAAGAAAAAATTACCTCCATTAATTATTTTATATTTTATGTCGCTTTCTAATTCTAATGGACATTTATTGTAACGGGTTAGATTCAATGTGAAAGTGATGTTTAATAAGCTTGACAGTTTTATTCTCTCCCACATGGCAGAAAAAATTTTAATTTATATCACTTCTATCATTACCCACAGACATTTTGACTATTGCTTTAAATAGTTCCAAATACATTTTTAACTGAAATTCTCTTTTTTTCTGCCTCACTAATACAACCTGTTAAAGGCAATAAAGCATTTAAGAGCTATTTAGGACTAAGTGATCTCAGGGGAACAGTATTTTCCAAGGAAATCATAATGGGAGATAGAGCCTTTCCTTTCTAGGTCACTACTTTAAAAGTAGTTCAGGTTATAAGTGATGGAAAGTCATTACTGCTCAATGGCCTATGTGAATCAAGGGGTGGTTTCAGTCCAGATCCTGGTGAATAGGCATTCACATCCCATTTGGCATTAATTGGCCTGCATGCTGACAGTTTTATGTGGGGACTAAAGGCTGTAGGCATTGTCAATCCAATTGTAAGTCACATGACTAAGAATAGTAAACAAGGCAAGAGGAAAGCAAGCTCCAATAATGCAATCATAGGAGAATATGAAAATCAATTTGATCAAGAGTCCCAACATTGAATAAATGTATTTACTTTATTGGTTAGATATATATCTAATATACAAAATTCTGGAGTATTGGAATTCCTGACATTGAAAACATCCATTAAAAAATGAAAATTTCTACATAAAGCACATTTACACACTAGTGTCATTTTTAGACTAATAAATTTATAATGTTTTGTCTAGTTTCATTGGTGAATATTTCTTTCTGTGATGGGAACAAAATTCAAGAAAATTCAGAAGAGCGATGAAGATATTCCTCATGCAATTTTAGTAAAGTCCTCTCACTCAAACAGTACTATAATGATCTATGACTGATCTTTCCTAATTAAATATTGACTCTGAATCTTAGATAATCAAGTAAATTGCTTTAAAAGAAGCTGATGATTGTTTCTTGTTCCTTGTTGTGAAGGTTACTAGTGGTAAATAGATTTTCTAATCCTTCCCCACATCAATTAGGAAATAATGTAATACTGATCATCATATTGTTTTGAAGACAGTTTATTCCTTTGATATGATAGCTCCTCAATATTGACATTCATCATATGGGTATTATTTTTATTTTCATTCCATAGGCAAAAACTAGCTTTAGTGAATTAAAATGTCTCAATTGAGTTCAACTACTTAATTGGGATTGTTCAAAATTTCATACTCTATGTTTATTTAGTCATATTTTATGTATATTTTAGTCTATTAATAAACTATTAGCAGAGAACTTGAATTAATCAATTATTAAATGTGATAATTAAACTTTTATACATATTAACAAAATATTTGAAGGAGTTATGCTCTCATATCCCTGCTAGCTAAGCTAAAATGAAAAGATGACAACGCTTGGGGATATAGCTTGATGACAGAGAACTTATATAGCATGGACAAACCTGGGGTTCAATTCTGAGTACTAGAAAGAACAGCAACAAAAGAATCTGCTGCTTTTTCTGTAGGCAAAATTAAGGAGCACAATTTATGCAGAGTACATCTAATGATTTTTAATGGTGTGTCTTACACCGAGTATAAAGTGAAAGAGAAAGAGATTTGTTTAAGGGTATGAGATGGATATGAGTACTGTATTGAGACATCGAAGTTTATGTCAAATTTGATTGATGAAGAAAACTAAACAGCTTTTACTTCTAGGATAAAAAAATTGAAAGCAAAACCATGACAAGGAATCAAATAAATATAAATAAATAAATAAATAAATAAATAAACCAAGATAATTAAGAATTCAGGCTATTTAGATGCATACAAAGAAGTTTTGTCACACATGAAATACCAAACCAATTCAGGGTGAATGTTTGCTATCTGTAACCATTCAGGATGCTCTGAACCTAGAATTTCAGGTTGTAGAGGTCCTTATTTATTAAATTGAATCCTGTCTGTGTCCATCTGTCTGTCTGTCTGTCTGTCTGTCTGTCTGTCTGTCTCTCTCTCTCTCTTTCTCTCTCTCTCTCACACACACATACACACACACACACAAACATTCACACACATCAAACTGAAGAAAGGCTATGTGGTTAGCTAAACACTTAACAATGGGATCTAGAATGAATGAATATGCTGTCAAGGCAGAAATAATAAAATTTTATAGGACATAGACATTGCTTATATTTGTGCCCTATTTGCAATTAGTTTGAGGTAAAATTATATAAATAAAAATAATAAATTGTTAAAAATATGCCATCTAAATGAGCAGAAAATTTGAGACCAATCAAATGGCCCAAGTAGAATCTGTTTATAAAAGATGTGTGCCACAACTTTTAAACACAGTAACTTTTAAATATTCCATTTCATTTTATTTGTGTTCAAGTAATAAACTGCTTTGAGAAAAAAATTTAAAACACTTCTGGAAACTCCATGGAATGTTATTTTAAAAACAATGATATAATGATAGAAAAGTTTACCCATTGAGGCTGAGTTTGTATTGAACAATAATGAGACCCAGTTTAGCACCAAATATGTTGAATTAGATAAAGGATTCCTGGTGAAAAATAGTGTGTTTGATCAAATGGAAGTGTGATTGAAATAGTAATATGAGTTATTTCTGGTCTATGGCTGATCTCAGGTTTGAAATATATATATGCATTTCTAAAATACTTGAACATTTTCTCAATTCCTTTTGAAAGGAATTTTAGAAATTGTTGAAAAGTTGTTTTGAACGGAGTGACAATCTTGTGGAAGGTTTCTGAGCATTTGAGAGAAAGATTAATTACAAATAATAGTCCTGTTAAGAAGCAAATATATCAATATTTGGCATTTTGGATATAATGTGAATCAGGAGCAACAAAGCCGGGCAATATTTCTAAAATGCAGTGATGGTCTAATCATGATCATAAATACAGGTTTTGTAAGAGTTTTGTGTCCTTAGAACATGTAAAGTGAGACTGCTTTTTCATTCCTGGCCACTCAGGCACAAATAACCACACAGAACCTATCTTAATTACTACATTGCTTGGCCTATTATTAGCTCAGGATTTTTATTAAATAACTCTTTGATCTTAAATTAACCATTTCTATTAATCTGTGTATTGCCACGAGGCTATGGCTTACTGGAAAGTTTCCAGTGGCATCTTTCTCCTTTGGTAGCTGCGTGACACCTTTACTCTGCTTAATCTTCCACTCTGCATTCAGTTTAGTTTCTGCCCTGCCATAGACCGAAGCAGCTTCTTTATTATCCAATGGTAATTAAACATATTCACAGTATACATAGGGGAGTCCCACATTATCTTCCTGTTTCTGCCAAAATAAAAAGGAAGATTTTAACTTTAACAGAGTAAAATTACATATATAAAACAGTTGTCAAGCAAGAATTGTAGTTACAATATTTAGCCCATTTACATTTGGCAAATTCAGGAAAATAGTCTATCATTTATCTACTTTTATGAGTTTAAAGTTTTACATCTATTTTATTTTTTATCATAACTAAGGAAAACTATAACTATATCAATTTGTCTTCAACACCGTCAGAGACTCCAGGATATTATATTACCTAGGCAAACAGGAATGCATTGTAAGCAACTTCCAAAACTCTAGAATTGACAGATCCATCTGGATGGATGTGTGGAAGTAGTTTTCAAAACTCCTTCAGTGAATACCTTTTAAGATACTGGCCTACTTTTGTTGTGGTCTTATATACTATCAGTGCAGAAGAAAAGTGTACACAGCTCTCTCTTTGTTGCTGGTGTCAATTCCACTTCCCAGCACAGGCAGAGGACTGTGTGTCATTACCCCTACTGTGAGTTTATTCACAAATTAATAAACCGTTGTTATAATCCATTCCAGGCTATTTTGGAACTTTTTGATATGAGAGCAAGAACTAGTTTTCATTATGTGTTTTATAAATGAAGCAAGACAATATCAATTCTGTCATTTAGTGTGCTTAATTTTATGATAATTGTGACATTTAGACATTTGATATTACTACTAAATATTGATACTAAATAATATCAAGTATTATTGATTTCAAAAATACTAAATATTTTATGAAACTATCTACCTGGCTTGTATCCATCCATTTTCTTCGCATTGTATTTTGCTTGATGATGTGTCATGTAGAATGTTTTATTCATCCAATATCAGATAGTTCACTTTAAAGATGCTTGAACAGTAAATAGATCTAGTATTTCATGTAACTTGAAATCTACGATCTAACAGTACTAAAAATGATGAATAACTGACTCTGGTACAATCAAAAATACATGATTCTTTCATTATTATCCTGCCACCTTTATGTTATTTCTACAATATTTTTAGGTTTGCTACCAAAGGAGGTAATGGTCAGAGAGAAATATACATCTATTCATTTGCAGGGTAAAGCTGAATTTATTCCTGATTTGACAATCGCCAGTAAATCCCCTCTTGTTCTAACTGAGGAAAGCTGAAACACATGAGAGAAATAAATTATAAACTAACAAAAGAAAGAGGATCATTGTGAGATTTTATGTAAGTTAAGATTTTCCCCCCAGAATTTGAGAGAAATGAAGTCTCAGAAGTGTGAATTACTTTGCCTAATACATTATAAGGAGGACGTACTTATCATATATACTTTGCTACAGGGAGACATTAATTTCTTGCTATTTTATCCAGAATGCTGGCTAGACAGTAGTTGTGAAAAGTTAAAATCCATAAATGTTATTCACATAAATGTTATGTTTTTATAGAACAGTGACAGTGCACACCAAAGAGGCTGCCTTAAACCCAAATTAAGCATCACTGTTAAAAACCAACTAATGTGGTTTCTAATTCAGAAACTTTCTTTATTTACCCTTCTATTTCTATTACATTTTCTACATGATTCAGATTCATAGTAAACACTGAAGTTTGATAAAGTACCTGAAATTTTTTTCTTTATTTACTAAAACTGGTTTTGAATGATTAGATAATTCACATTTGCTAATTTTTGTGGCCATAAAGTTTGAATTTTCATGAGTTTGTATTGATTTCATAGATCAGTTTGTGAAGAATGAATAGCTGAGCAATATGTGTCTTCTGAATTATAATCATGTTTCATATGACAATTTTGTGTTTACTAACATATTCTAATATTTTAGTGACCATATCTTTATGAATATGTTGTTATGATTTTAGATATTTAATGCTTTTATAAGTAAACTTTTTACTGAAAAAATATTATTTACATTTAATTGATTTTGTAACGTTAAGTCCCAGTAAAGATAATAATTATTTTCAGACTTTCAGTTTATAAGCCTTAGAATAGACTGATCAGACAATAATTCCAAGTTTGTTAATGATTTCAGTTGTTAACCTTTCTATGTTGTTAATTTTTTTCATCTTTCTGATTTTTGGGACATCTGGTAAAAGATAAAATGGATGTAATAAGTAATATGAGTCTTATCACATACATTATATAATTTAATATATAAATATATTATTTAATATATGTAGGATATTATTTTTCAAACAATGTATTTGATTATGATTACAGCTTCTCCATTTCCTATCAAAATATCCCCAGCCTCCCTACACCTCAAGCTTTATGTTCTCATTCTCCAAAACCAAAAACAAGGTTCAAATTGGAGAAGACAAGCAAAATACCAATAAAATTAGATAATCAAAAACTGTCATAATAGAGTAAATGTCCCCGTAAAACCCACAGGCAGTTTATTTTATGCTGGCCACCTAATTTTTAGTGTACTGCCTTCACTGAAATGTGGTTGGTATAACCAAAGACACTCTACTAGAGAAGACTGATTTTCACTGTTTCAGAATGTATTAATTGCTAATGGCTTCTATGTTAGTGCATTGGAGAAGGATTAGGGAAATATGTCTCCATTTCACAATCTAAGTAGTCAAAAATATTTGGTTCAAGCGTGTGTAGATTTATGTGTGCTGCAACAGTATCTGTGCATCTGTCCTGTGTGTGTAGTTGTCACTATTTCTTGGGGTCATCCATCACTTCTAGCTCTTTCAGTCTTTTTTCCTCCTCTTGTGCATAGGTCTGTGAGCCTTGAGGGGGAGGGATCTGATGGGTAATTACCAATTTATGATTCAGTGCTTCAAATCGTTTACTCTCTGCACATTGTCCAGTTATGGGTCTCTGTGTTGATTCCATATACAACAATATTTCCTGAAGAATGTTGAGTGAGATTAATTTAGTCACTTATATTTTAGAGTGCCTTGCAGTATTCTAACTTTAAAATACAACTTTTAGTTGTATTTGATTGTATGTGGTTAAGCAGTCAGTGTTATTTCAAACTTGTTAAAAATGATTAATTTAAATAAATGTTCTATTTTCCTCTTTAAGTTGTCATCATTGTGGTAAAATATTTTATTCTAAGAATCAAATCCATTGAGTTAGTCTTCAGAAGTGAATTTAAATTCCTAAATAAATATGGAGCATAGTGAGTCTCACATTTTGTGTCATTTATCATGATCAAGTTGGCTTCATACCAGAGATGAAGAGATGGTTCAACATATAAAAACCTGTCATATAATTCACCATATAAACAATCTAAAATTTAAAACCTCATGATCATCTCATTAGATGCTGAAAATTCTTCTACAAAATACAGCATTCCTTCATGATAAAGGTCTCAGAGAGAGCAGGAATATAAGGAACAAACTTAAACATAATAAAGGCAACATACATCAAGCAAATTGCCAATAGAACTTAATTGGAGAGAAACTCACAGTGATCCCAAAAAGTTGTCCACCCTTTCCATATCTAGTCAATATTGTTTCTGAGGTTCTAGCTAGAGAAATAAGACAAGAAAGGAGATCAAGTGGATACAAATCAGAAAAGAGGAAGTCAAACTGTGACCATTTGCTGATGATATGATAGTTTATATAAGCGACCCCAAAAATTCTACCAAGGAAATTCTACAACCCATAAACACCTGTAGTAACGTAGCAGGATACAAGATGAAACCAAAAAAAAAAAAATCAGGAGCCCTCCTTTACACAGATGATAAATGGGTTGAGAGAGAAATCAGGGAAACATCACCTTTCACAATAGCCACAAATAGCATAAACTGTCTCAGAGTAACTCTAACCAAACAAATGAAAGACCCGTATTACAAGAACTTTAAAACTTTGAAGAGAGAAATTGAAGAAGACACCAGAAAATGGAAAGATCTCCCATGCTCTTGGGTAGGTAGAATTAGCATAATAAAAATGGCAATCTTACCAAAAGTAATTTACAGATTCAATGCAATGTCCATCAAAATTCCATGGAAATTCTTCACAGACCTCAAAAGAACAGTACTCAACTTCATATGAAAAAGCCAAAACACGGATAGCCAAAACAAAGCTGTACAATAATAAAAGAACTTCTGGGGACATCACATTCTCTAACTTCAAACTCTACTACAGAGCCATAGTACTGAAAAGACCCTGGCATTGGCATAAAAAGGACAGGAGGAGAAATGGACCCAAACTGAAACCCAGATATTAATCCACACACCTGGTTTTTGACAAAGAAGCAAAAAATATAAAATTGAAAAAAGGAAGCATATTCAACAAATGCTGGCATAACTGGATATCAAGATGTAGAATAATGGAAATAGATCCATATCTATTGCCATGCACAAAACTCAAGACCAAATGTATCAAAGACCTAACATAAAGCCAGCCACATTGAACCTCATAGTAGAGAAAGTGGAAAGTAGACTTGAACGCGTTGGCACAGGAGTCACTTCCTAAATCTAACTCCAGTAGTAAAGATAAGGAGAGAAACAATTAATAAATAGTAACTCCTGAAATTATAAAGCTTCTGTAAAGCAAACGACAAGGTCAACAAGATAAAACAACAGCCTGCAGAATGGGAAAATATCTTCATCAACCTCACATCAGACAGAGGGCTGATCTCCAAAATATACAAAAAACTCAAGAAATTGCTCATCAAAAAAAATAATAATCCAATAAAAAAATGGAGTACATGCCTAAACAGAAAACTCTCAACAGAAGAATGTAAAGTGGCTAAAAGACATTTAAGAAAATGATCAATATCCTTAGCCTCCAGAGAAATGCAAATCAAAACAACTCTGAGATTCCATCTTAAACCTGTAAGAATGCCCAACTTCAAAAACACTGATGACAACTTATGCTAGAGTGGATGTGGGTTAAAGGAAACACTCCTGCAATGCTGGTGGGAGTACAAACTGGTATAGCTCATTTGGCTAACAGGATGGCAATGTCTCAGAAAATTAGGAAATAACCTTCCTCAAGACCCAGCAATACTACTTTTGGATATATATCAAAAGGATGCTCAGTTGTACCACAAGGAAGTGTGCTCAGCTGTATTCATAGCAGCATTGTGTGTCATAGCCAGAACATGGAAACAACCTAAATGCCCCTCGACCAAAGAATAGATGAGGAAAATGTGACACATTTATACAGTGAGGTATTACACAGCAGAAAAAAATAATGACATCTTGAAATGTGTGGGCAAAAGGATGGTCTAGAAACATCATATTGAGTGAGATAATCCAGACCCTGATAGACAAATATCAGATGTATTCATGCCTAAGTGGTTTTTTGACATAAAGCAAAGAAATCCAGGCTACAATTCTAAACACCAGAGAACCTACACAACAATGAAGACCCTAACAGAGACATACATGGATCCAATCTACACGGGAAGTCGAAAAAGACAAGATCTCCTGAGTAAATTGGGAATATGGGGACCATGCGAGAGGGTAGAAGGGGAGGGGAGAGGAAGGAAGTCGAGCAGATAAAAATGTGTAGCTTAATAAAATCAATAAATATAATATGCTGAATCTGAAATCAGTATTGACTAATTCTAGGATATTGACAATGACTGAATTTCTTTTGGATTCATTTAATATGCTAATATTGATTTAAATTGCTCATGTATTTTGTGACATTTTTATATTACATCTTTATATCCTCCTATGTTAAATATCATTCACTTTAATTTTCTTACAAGTTATTGTATCCCATTTAATGTGCTATACTACCACACTTTTAAAAAGGTATCTTACTATAAATTGTCAAATCTAGTTTACAGCTTTCAATATTTGTTGTTTTTCATTGCCTGGGAGTCCTTTAAAATCACATAAATGAAAGTGTGTTACAGAGTAATGCATTGGGAAGTTGTAATATGTGCAATGTATGAGAACTCACTGATGATATAGGTTCACTGAAGTGGGATATTAGGAAATGTTCAAGCACAATTTTGGAAAAGGACTGCTTAAACTTTATTGAGTAGAGATGTCTAAAAAAACAAATCTATCCTTGAATTGGATAGGAAATGCTAAACCACTTATTTTCTTTAACTAGATTTCTTTTCATATAATTTAGTTTCACTGTTTTGTGATTGTTCATTTACATTTAAATAGATTTGTCTTCAAAGGATGAACAAGCAAAAATACAAATCTGTATGTGTGAGGCCAATCTGAAGAAGATAATTTACTGACCAGAAGTCCAAAATGCCACAAGGATGTCTTTAGCAGTTTATCACATTTATAACTTCCTCTATATGTTTGGTATGACTTCTGAGTATTTGACTTGGGCCAGACTGTTCCTTCTTTAGTTTATTCTAATGTCATGTAATATATTTGTGTTTTCCATGTCTTTAAAGCTTGGGTAGAGGATCAGACTATTTATGCTAACTCTGATGGCTTATATGCTTTTATTATTTTGGCTTCTGAATAGTACTGTCTGTTTGGCTTCTAATACTGGCAAGCAAAACAGTTTCACATTGGAAGCTATGGAATTTTGAAATTGTATCTAGTAATGTCTTTAAAATTGTGATAAAAGAACACAGACAATAAAAAAATCATTAGAGTATGTCTGAGGGTTACATAACACTTTCAAAATATAAGATCTAGTGAGGATATATAAATACATGATATTAAAATTTTGCATGCTAAATTTCAGTACATTGTTATGAAGCATTTATTTAAATCAATAGAGTTATCTCAAGTTGTTTGTCTGGTCTTGGTAACATTGGCATGAATAAAAATATACATCTAATTGAATTTTCTTTAAAAGTACCTGATTCCTGTACAAGCTTTATCTAAATATGCACAGTAACTAAATGTACCCACATGGTGTAATTGATCTTCCAAGTACTCAGGAATCATACCTTAAGGCCTAACTAGTTTATAGTAAAATGGACAGTGTTTTCCCCCTCTCATTCCAACACCAACTAGGTCCTAGGGGACTGTTGGACATCTCTCAAATGCCCTTCATTTCTGGTTAGTTGCTTATCCGTTTTGACGGAAGTCATGAATGTACTATCAAGTAGACCAAGCCAGCGTCTGCTCTACATAGAAGAGTGCTGGTATAGGTGAAAATTTCCATGTTTCCAAAGAAAGCCACAGCCATCAAGTTCTTCACCATGACTTCACATAGAAGAAACATCTGATATAAGGAAACTACTGTATACAGACTCCTCTCAACCACAAGTGATGCTGAGAAGCAAACCTTGAGGAAACCTTACAGTAAAGACAGTGACTAGTTTTGTCTGCCTATGTGGTCTTAAGCAGTCAGGGAGAAAGCTTATCGCTGTTAAAAATAAAAACTGGATAACAATACAAAGCAAACATGCCAAGTGCAATGATGCTATCCCAACTCTAATAAAATTAAAGAACTGTCATAATTTTTCTAACCATGAAGATATTGCTATTTTTGCTTTACTGATGATTCTGCACATATTTTCTCTACTTTACAAGTCTATGATATCAGATTAAGAATGTCAAATGCCAAATGTCAACTTACTATTGGTGAACAGCTTTAAGACTGGATCTTCATTAAAAAAAGTATGTTAACTCTATTATAAATATTTTTGACTAACAGCTTAAGACAAACTTATTGATTGGAGTAGAGGTTTCATAATAATGTATTAAACTTTAGCAATGTAGTAAATGAATCAGAAGGATCACCCTCTCCTGCTCAATTCACAACCTGTTGGCATAGACCTGGATACACTATGACCTAGGCAAGTCTGATTAGTCTCACCTTTCACTGACCCCATTCTTCAGGTTTGACACTATTGTAAACTTTATGTTCCATTATGTCAAGACCCTCAATCCTAGTCTATGTAGACCTTATCCAATCTACAGTTTTATCCTAGGACCCATATCTGTTCATGCATTCAACTTGGTGAGTTATTATAATTTTATATTACTGGCCTTTCTCTAACTTTTAGTCTTTCTTTGGCTGAGACAAATGAATACTCGATAACATGAATATTGAAATTAAACTTGTGTTTATTAATGTGCACAGACATTAATTTTAAATGAATTATAAACCTTAATATGAAAACTGAAGTACTGAAACTGCCAGAAGAAAATATATAAAATAACCTACAAGACATATGGGGTAGAAAAAGACTCTCTAAATAGTATTTTATTCACTCAGTAATCAAGGCTATCAACTTACAACAGGGACTTGATAAATTTAAATTTTTCTTTACATCAAATGAAGCATTTAATGGAGAGAAGAGAAAGCCCAATTAATGAGAGAATCTTCACTTTATATGCACAGACATAGGCATACATCTGAGAGAGATTAATAAGTAGAACATATAAAAATCTCAAAAAAGAGTCACAAAGGCAAATAAACATTTTAAAAATGGACAGGGATATAAATAGAAGAGCTTAAAAGAAGAAGAAGTCACTCTGCCACTAAGCCCTCATATCTCCTTGGATCTCAGAGGAACTCTGAAACACACACTGCAACTACAGAGAGGACCAAGAGAAGAACTCTGAAGCACTCAAAAAGGCAGCGTACTGAATGGAAAAAGATCTTCACTAACCCCACATCAGACAGAGGACTGATCTCCAAAATATATAAAGAACTCAAGAAATTAGACATCAAATTCCAAATAATCTTATTTAAAATGGGGGTACAGAT
>JAQHUG010000483.1:484891-496674 GCA_028555095.1 Dicrostonyx torquatus | reverse complement strand
AGACCATCATGGGCTAAAGTTACAACACAAACCACCGATAGCCTATAAACTCATGGAAATGGAATAACTCTCAACTGAACCATACTTTTGGCCCAAGGAAAAACTAAAAAAGAAATTAAAAACTTTGTAGTATTTACTAAATATGAGTCCACAGCATAGGCATACTTACATAACTTATAACTTGTATAGTTGCATCTTGAGTGTAGACATTCTCATGGTGTATGCTTTTCCACCATTTTAGCTGCTCTGATATTTAGTGGGTAACTTTTTATTTCTAACAACAATGAAATTCATTTCTTCATTTTCTACAAGTATTAAACTGCAAAAATTTAAATATTCTTTATAGAATGTTAGAGGATAAAATGAGCATAAACAAGATATAAGTTTTGAAGAATACTAAAGATGAACACTATATGGTAGAAGTAATAAGTTAATTATATGATTTAACTCGAATAACAATTAGGAAAACTTAATGCACTTTTAAATGTAAATCAGACTTCATGTTTTATTTTATTTTTTATTTTTTTGCTTGCTTTGTGCTGTGCGACTGTACATGTGCAACTGTGAAGTATATACCATTATTGTTTTGGTTGTGTGTGACTACATACACACTTATATGCACAGGTCAGAGTCAGACACAGTATCTTTTCTGGATCAGGCTTCATCTTTTATTTTTTGTGAGAATGCTTCTTCTTCAGGCAAAAGTCTCACAAAATTTGCTAAGTTGTCTTAACAATGTGCTTTAGAAATGTACCTGACTCTATCCTCCTCACTGATGTTTCAGTCATGCATGAAATTGTCTTGTTGGGATAAAATTCAGGATTTTATACATGCGTGGCATGTACTTTACTGACTGAGTCATCATCACAGACTTCATATTTTATTAACTGTAACTTTATACAAAACTTCCAGCTTTGCTATGTTGATAATGAGATCTGAAAAATAACTACACTAAATATTCTCCATGAAATATTCAAAATAGAAATATTTTATGCTATGATATTTTATTTTAGTAGAATTAAATTCTGTACAATGATACAAAATATTTATTTTTTAGATGATTTTCAAGTTGTTGTGCTAGGAAGAGTGTTAGCTTTAATCAACTAACTTGAGGTAGTATATGATCTTTAATCATACTCTAAATTTTGACTTAGATATTTTATGTTCAAATACTTTATTGTTGACAAACTAATCTTTTTCTTTAATATGTATCTTCAGTATCAGGTTTATATATACACATTTAACCTATGGATCATGTTAACTTACAATACCAATGGTAGCTCAACAAACACAAATTAAATATCTTCATAGTATAAATATTGAAGCCATAGTACAGTATTGTCCTCTTACAAAATTATTTAAATTTTAGAAATGACAAAATTTGTTTGTCGTTTTTATACATATCTTTCTTAATTGCAATCATTATAGTTCATATTCTCTCCTGCTAGAAATAAAGCAAAACTAAAAGACATAAAATATTTATATTCCATATTAGCCTGTTAATATAAACTTTCCATCACAAAATGAATATACATATAATTTATAGTTATTTCTTATTGTCCTTGACTCCTGTGATAATCTCATTTGATTGAAATCTTCCTTTACACTAAGTATTATCCCATATAATCCCCATATTTTTATTTCATTTAGTGAGTACTATGTTTTACTATCTTGTAATAACACCTAATACCTCTTTCATGAAATGGAAACATTATTTTTAAAGAATATATATTTTGCATAGGGATGGCAAATCATCAAATTAAAATTTTGCATTGTAAAATTAACCAATTGTATAATATCTGTATTTGGGAAAGATGATACAGGGTTTTTTTTTTTTTTTGCAAAGATGACATTTCAGGGTTTAACACTATAAGATTTGAATATGTACATTTTTTCTTGATAGAACAGTAGATAATTTTAAAACATCTATTATTTGTTTATTTTTTATTTATTTGTATGTGTGTATGGTGTATGTGTGTGTGTGTGTGTGTGTGTGTGTGTGTGTGTGTGTGTTGAACACTGCTGTATGGCAATGGGTTCAATTTGTGTATTTCAAAACTATTGCACTCCAAGAATGGTAAAGACTATATCAGTGTTCTACTTTCACATTCCAACATTTAACAAAATCTCAACTAAATTTATATATGTTGTAAAATTCCAGTGATATATTTAAAGTACAATATAAAAAGTGTTCTACCTTGTTATGGAGGATCCATTTACTAGGTATTATATTCAGGAAGAATGTGTTTAAATGTGAAGTTTTTACAACTGTTATTATATGTTGAATCATCACACACAATGAACAACACATCATTGAGAGGAACTAGGGTAAAACTAACAAGAAGAACTGAGCAATTTTAATAGTCTAGAAACATAGTTAATTATTTTATTTTTAAACTTGATAAAAAATTTTAAGAAAAAATCTGATGCTCAAATAAATGTTAAAATTAAAAGAAAAATCCATTCTCACAGCCACAATTTTCTTATACAAATTATTATAGTATGAATTTCTTATTTTATTTCTGGAATATTATGATTATGTTGTATTTATCTTGTAGAAGAAATGGATTTGGCTTGGGAGCAACAGCAAAAACCAGCAGAATCATATTGTGAGATCTGTTTGTGATAATGTTAAAAGTACACATATTAATAATCCTCTATAGAGTTGGAGGGATTTCAGCCTCTCTTCTGAAGTTCTAGCCATTTGTCTTTATGTCTCTACTTCCAGACATATGTGATCTGGATAGTTGCTATGATACCGAAAGAGGAAATTATTGTAGGACTTCATGATTGTGTCATCTATGTTAGACTGTTAAGGTCAGCCATGACTAAGAGTGATAGATCATGGATGAAAGAGAGCCACCAGTCTGATGCCTTATTAAAGTCTCTCACCAAGTGAAAATACAATTTTTAGCACAGGAACTTGTTGGTTTCCATGGTCCTATTTGCCCTGGAGGCCATGTTGGTTGTGAGACTTCAACTGCTGGTTGAGGCCATGTTGAGGTCTATGATTCCCTACTGCTACCTACGGTCATGTTGGTATCCATGGTCCAGGTTTCAGCCAGAGGACAAGTTGATGTCTGTGGTCCCTGTTATCTCCAAAGGTAATGCAGATATCTGTGGTCTGTCCTGCTACCTGAAAACATGTCAATGTTCATGATTTTCTCTGCTCTGGGACATTTCCCTGTCCATTGTCTATGATGTCCCCTAAGTTCATTTTGATGTCTGCGGTTCCTGCTGGCACCAAGGACCATATTGATTTCTGTGCTGCCAATGGAGACCATGATGAGGTCTTTGGTCATTGATGTGGCTGGAGACTGTGTGGATGGATGTCTGTGGTCCTTGAAGCCACAGAAAATTGTGTTGAAATCTATTTTCTGTGCTTCTGCTGGTCATTACGGGCAGCAAAGCTTCTGTTGAATTCTAATGACATTAACTACTCCAGACTCATAGTTGAAAAATCAGAGGCATTGAAAACTTCTGCAAGATCATCTACCCCACAAAATAAAGAAAAGAAAAAAAGAAACAGTCTAGACAGAATTCCAATGAAGAGAGTCCTTAAAAACTGTGATAAAGATGCTAAAGGTCATTGAACACATGTTGAGAGAGTAGGGAACCTTATTCTGCTTCTGATTTGAAAGGAAATGCTTTGAGTTTCTCTCTATTTGAATTGAAGTTGAAAATAGCCTTGCTATAAATTTCCTTTATTGTATTAAGTAACATCCCTTATATCTGTAGTCTCTCTAGAATTTTTGACATACAGTAGAGTTAAATTTTTGTCAAGGTTATTTCCACCTCTAATGAGATAATCATGCATTTTTTTCTTTAGTTTGTTTATATGGTACAAAACATGTATTGACTTAAATGTGTTGAATCATCCCTATATCTTTGGGATAAAGCCTAACTGATAATGGTAGATGATCTTTTCCATCTGTTGATGGGTTCAAGTATGAAAGTATTTTCTTAAGAAATTTACACCTAAGTTCATTAGGAAAATTGATACATGATTCTGGTTAAGGGGTGGCATTTATGTATTTTAGGTACTAAGATAACTATGGCCTTGTAAATAATTGGCCAATGTTCCTTCTGTTTCTATTTTGGTGAAAATTTGTGGAATACTGACATTAACTCTTCTTAGAAAACATTGTAGAAGTCAGTACTAAAACTATCTGGATTTAGGCTGTCTTTTTTCTATTTATTGGATGACTTAATTATTGCTTCATTGACACTATGTGATCTTGATTCAACTTTTGGTAGATAGTGGGAAAGTTTTCCATTTATTTTACATTTTACATTGGGTGGAAACAGTTTTTCAATGTATGTTTTTTTTTTAATTATCTTGGTTTCCTTGGAATCTTTTCTTGGTTATGTGCTCCTTTTATCTCTAATTTTGTTAGCTGGGATCTTCACTCTCTGACTTTTAGTAACTTGGCTAATGGTTTGTCAACCTTATCAATTTTCTCATAGATTTCATTCCTGGATTTAGTTATTTCTTTCTGTCTATTTCCTTTAGACAAGATATCTATTCTTTTTGTTGTTGTTCTAGAATTTCAGGTGTGCTGGTAAGTTACTAATATGATATCTCCCCCATTATTTTAGGTAGGTATTGACTACTAGGAATTTGCCTGTTAGAACTACTTTATTCTTTCTATAAGTTTAACTATACTGAATTTTCATTCAATTCTAAAATATTTTTAATTTCTTTCTCAACATTTGTCATTTCTCAACAGAGCTCCTGTTCCTCATTTATGCTTGACATATATAGGAAAAAACCGCAAGCCAGGTTTACTTAGGGTAAAGGGGGTTGGTTTTGCTGAATACAGGGTATGGAAGACTTCTGCAGTACAGGGACTACTTCTGCTTCTGTGCATGCCCTCTGTCCTCTCCCCAAGCAGTTATTTCTGCTCTTTTCTAGACCACCAAGTTGGGTGCTAGGGACAGTTGATCTGCACTTTTCAAAGGTTCCTGTTTCCAGCTAACCCTTGATGCTGCAAAGAGGTCAAGGCATGTGTCTTAACCAGCTCTTAACCAAGCAAAGCTTTTTAAAATGTTTTATGTCCTTACACCATTAGTTCAGGTAAGCTATTTCAGTGGGTATACCCACCATGGTCTTCTCCTTTTTACTGGTATTCTCACATCTGCCACTCTTCAACTGGACTTTGTCAGTTCAGCCCAGTGCTTTGCTGTGGATCTCTGCAACTGCTTCTGTGAGTTGAAGGATGAAGGTTCTGTGTTAACATTTAAGATAGTCATCAGTCTTACTACATGGCAAGGCCAGTTCAGAAATCCTCTACATTATTGCTTAGGGTATTAGCTAGGGTCATCCTTGTGGATTCCTGTGAATTTGCTTAATGCCAGGCTTCATGATAGCCCCACAATACCTCTCTCAATCAAGATAATTTTTCTTTCCTAACTGTTATCTCTGTTCTTTCCCCATCTCAACTATGCCATTCCCTCAAGTTCTCCTACCCCTCTTTGTCTTCTCCTCCCCCTTATGCCCTCCCTTCTTTACTCATCCCCATGCTCCCAATTTTGTCAGGAGATCTTGTCTATTTTTCCTTTCGATTGGGGATCCATGTATATCTCTCTTAGGGTCCCCCTTTTACTTAACTTCCATGGCATTTTGGACTATAGTCTTATTTTCCTTTGCTTTACAGCTAGTATTGACTTATGTGTGAGTACATACTATACTTATGCTAGAGAGAATATGAAGTAAGAGGAACACTCCTTCATTGCTAGTGGGAATGAAAACATGTATAAACACTTTGGAAATTAGTATGTCAGTTTCTCAGAAAAATAACAATCAATTTAATACAAGACCCAGTGATACCACTCGGGCATATAACCAAATAATGTTTAATCATACTACAAGGACATTTGTTCAACTATGTTCATAGCAGAATTATTTGTTATAGCAAGAATCTGGAAATAACAATTGAAGAATGGATTTAAAAAATGTGGTACATTTTCACAATGAAGCACTACTCAGTGGTTAAAAAAAAGAAAAATACAATGAAATCATGAAATTTGCATGCAAATGGATGGAACTAGAAAAGAAAAAGCATCCTGAATGATATTAAAGATACCCAGAAAGATGCGCATGATATCTATCCTTTTCCCTGCTCTTTCCATACCCACCCTCTCCAATCACATTTCCCTCCCTACCCAATGTTGTGATTTCTTCTTTTTCTCATCCTTCTGCTCCTTCCACTTGTCCTCCTTTTCCATCTTTCTCTTTATCTTCTTTTTTTTTTCTGGAGTCAAGTTTATTTTGACTGTGTAAGTAGGGCCTGCCCTGGAGTGCACTCAATCTAACAGGAGTCACATCATTAAAAAAAAAAAAAAATGACTCTCTCTCTTTCCCAGCAACTACTAATTGAGAATAGTTTGCCAGTTAATGATGGTATTTCTGTGCCTACATATTTCACTCTGTTAAGATTTTGTCTGTTTGGAGTTTGCACAAGTCTTATAAATTTTTTCCAAGCATTGCAATTTCATATGGGCTTCTCTCCTATTGTGTCTGAAAAGTACTCTTTCCTTGAAGTTATACAATACCTATGGATCTTATCATCTCTCTGCCACTTTTTGTATAAATATGTCAACATATTGAGGCAAGGGGTTTAATATGTGTATCAATATGGGGCTGAGAACCCCACAGTCTTTTTTTCTCTCTACATCAGAAATGACAAAAAAATTATGTTGATAGTCATCTATTTTCAAAAAAAGCTTGCTTAATGAAGGCTAAGGGAAACATTGATCTATGGATGAAGTGAGCCCTCGTTAAGAATTGTGTCAGTACTACATTCATTTGATAGAGTAATAACATTAGGTTCTCCTCTGGTACCTATTATAGGTCGAGTAACATGTTTTTGGCCCCTGACATCAGTGCTAACTATAGGTTCACCCATGTGGAGCTGGTCTTAGGTCCAAACAATAAATCATTTTTTACTCCCGTAGTATTCATGATACTATTAAACCAGTGGGCATATCTTGTCATTTCTCAGGCATTACTTCAAGTTTCAGGGATCTTATTTGAGTGAGACTGATGCTTATTTTTTCTACTCTAGTAACATGCATATTACCTCTCAACAATGTGGATGCTAATCATCAGGGTAAAAGCTTCCTGGTTGTTTTCTTCAAATTATGACACTCAGGTACATATGGTTGTTTCTTTAAAATTCTTGAGGTTAATCAAGGTTAATAAAATAGCTCATATGTTATTCAGGGTTATCTAGAAATACAGAATTTATGGAATAAATCTCTCTCTACACACACATGCATACATACATACATACACACACACACACACACACACACACACATATACACAAAGACAAAGGGAATGAATGGGAATGACTTACAAACTGCAATCCAACCCGTAAATGATAGTCGTGAATGAAAAGTCTAAGAATGTAGTAATTTTTCAGTCCATTGAAGCTGTGTTTCTCATCCCATGTTTTGCATATGTTGGAATCCTATAAAGGAGTCTCCAATGCCAGGGAAGGAAGGAATGAGCTGGCAAGGCAGGGACAAGCAGGCAAAGACGAAGGAAACATTCCTATTTCCATTGTTCTTATAAAGGATTACAATAGAAAATGTGATCCAGATTAAAGGTGTGTCTTTCCACCTCGAGATCTGGATTTAAGGTGCGTTTCATCCCACCTCCAAGGCATTTTGTCTTCCTGCCTCAAGATCTGGATCATGTCCATATCTGAATTGAAGTTTATTCTAGCTGTAGTCAAGTAGACAGCCAAAAAAAGTCATCACAGCCTGTAATGCTTGGGTCACTATGGAACTCTGTAACTCAATATCTCGAAAGGAGTAATTCTTGTTACTGGTTTATTTATATTGCTAACATATTGGGCTATTGCCCTTACCTATTACATAATAACTGCATTAAACAAACTATTTTCTCTCTATATCTGTCTATCTATCTGTCTATATCTATACAATCTTTTACAGTAGTAGGATTTCACACTCTTTTGAAATTGCTGATGCTCATGTAAGAGTCAGTTCAAACAGATGTTGACTTTATTTTATATAATTAATGTGTTATTAAAAAATAAATATGGGAGAGTATAATTTAAAAACAATTATTTAGTATTCATTTGATCTAATCATAGCAATCAGAATTTCCCTCTTTTTGTGGCTGAAATGTGAAACCTCTGAGCTCTGTGTTCTGAAGCCTCATAAAATATGTGGTGCATTATTGTGAATAGCAGTCCCTTAACTATGAAGATAAACACCAGAATGTCTATTTTCTAGCAAATTATGTTTTGGTGGAAATACACAACCTCTCTTTTTATACCTCAGAGACCGTAATAGTCACTACCTACACCGTGGTCGAAATTCAAAAATACTTCTCACATATATGAACTTGTACTTTTCTTTCTGTCTTTGGCTCACTTCATTTTGAAGGATTTTATGTTTGAAGTATTGAGGTCAGCTTTCACTGGGTAAGATCTATTCCTGAATTAATTTCCAATAGTAGCCATAGTAAAGAGGAAGTACACTACTTTATCAAGATTATTGCTCTTTTTAAGCTTTGTTCTTTTCTCCTGTAGTATTTAAAAGAAAGCTTCAGGCAAGTGGGTGTGGTGGCAGTTGCCTGTGACCCTCTCATTCCTTCTGTTTCTGACTCCCACATGATAGAGTCATAGGCACCTGTCAGGGGGCTACATATCAAGCTTCAGATCAGACGATTTTTAAAAATGTGAACCTGCAAAAATCTGACAAAAGAAAAGGCAGAGGGAGTGAGACGAAAAAGAAAATAAGAGGAAGAGTTCACCCTTCAGATCTTTATGCTATTATTAGGGTAAAAGGAAGAACCAGGTACAGATAATGGGAATGAATAGTTACAAATAATGTATTGCAGCAGGCACTGGAATCACAAAGGAGGCAAATGGAATTCTATTTTAATGTAAAATATATAACCCTTTCATAAGGATTGAGACATTGAGACAGGATTATCCTTAGGCTAAAATCATTTTAGACTTGAGAACACTGGCAAAATTCCAGACAGCCCCATTGCCTTGAAAAGTGCTATCAAACCTGATTAAAACAGATTAAACCTAGAGCTAAGATTCTATTAAATATTATTGCAATATATGTTCCTGTGTCTATTAAGACATGGATCACAGCACACTGTTTTGAAACTTATTCACATTGGTAATACTTTTTCCATGTACCAAGGATCTAGAAAGAGTTTCTATTTCTTTCTAATCTGTACATATTTCTTGTGTGGCTATAATGGCTTTCAAAAGTCATAAGGTGATTGAAGAAATGAATAAAAACTTTAGCATGCTTTATTTTTTTTAAAAAAAAAAACTGCTTTATATACAGGGTCTCACATAACCAAACAGGACTTAAACTCTTTATGTAACTGAGGCTGATCCCAAACATCTTCTACTCTGTCCTCCACCTCTTTAGTGTAGTGTTGGGGTAACAGAGTTGAGCCCTCCCACCTGTTTTAAGTGGGGCTGAGGATCAAGTACAGGTGTTGCAGCATGCTAGGAATGCACAAACCCAACTGAAGTACCTTGAAATCCACACCTTTTATATAAAGAACCTGGCATTTTGCAGTAACCATCTGATAAATTGTAAGCATTGCTTTCATGTAAAAATTATTTAACAGGTTAATTTAGAGCCTAATTTTAAGGGAGGCAGTAAAAATCATGAATTGTAAGAGTCTAAGTTTCTTTGCTTTAGTTCTATATACAGCATAGGTAGAAACTACTGAAAGAAAAACAGTTGGCTAGATTTAGAAAACTGATGATTAAAGTGGAAACAAGAGCTACTAAGAATTATTATTAGAAAATTTATCTTTTAAAGATACATGTAAGTTTTGACAATAAAATTACTTGGAGCTGTAAAAAACTTATGGGAAATATACTTCCATCTAAGAAAACAATATAGAGAACAATATTCTATTGTTTCTGTTGTAAAGATAATTTTGCAAATGTCTATGGTATCAAGGTTTACAGATCTTGATTATTCATTATTAGTTCTTCAATAATCCTCCAATGTTTTATTGCAAGTATAAAGACAATAAAATGAGATAGGCAACATCTAATAAACTTATCAAAATTTCATCAATATTGTATAGATTGTTCTTTTGCTTTTATTCTAATGAAACTATAAAAAGGATAAAGAAGATTCTACACAGATCATGTTAGTAGAGATAAACTTTAATTTTCTTGAAATATTTTATTCAGAATTTTAGCTTCACAGCTTGCTTGAGATAATATTTCTTATAATTGTTAATATGAAAATCAGTCTACCTGAAGTTTTACATGCACAAATCGTGTCATTTTTATACTATCCAAAAATGAATGTTATATCTTTATATCTGATGCTGTCAAAGGATCAGAAAAATGTTTAGTTTTATTTCATCTAATAAATTACACTACAATATATTCACTAAAATACTATTCTTTCTATTTTTGGACTTTGAAGTCAACGTTTTAAAAATTTGATGCTATCTTATTTTAGTCCTTTGACAATACTATAGTATTAGTAGTATATACTAGTAGTCTTTGCTCTATTATGTTTTTCTCCTAAAAATTGAAGATTGATACCTTAACTATTTGTTTATAGCAAGTTCACTCAGAGCATTGGAAAGTAGTTTTTTATTGTCTTTGAATTCTCCACGAGTTTTCATCTGAGGTTAAGTTAGCATCTACAACTCTATTAGAATATTAGTTTCCTTATACTTGGCATATTGGTTATAAATTACTAATTTATGTCTGAAGGAGGAATTTTGTCGGCCCTCTTTTGTGTTGATGTCTTTATTCTGTGGGAGAAGGGATCAAGCACCATGTGGCATTGGGCATTACATGGGCTACCATTGAATTTCTTACTGCTGAACTTCATTGCTAGCCCATAATAATAAAAGTGTATTGTCAAACACCCTCAAATATGTTACATATTCACATTTTTAATAACAAAAATTATTTCCTTATTGATGAATATTAATGTACTTAACCTGAAGATCCTGGAGAAAAAGAGATTGTATTATCGGCATATAGATATTTGCATCATGTTTTGATTTTTAATTTGAGTATGATGTTTCCTTGTTGTTTATACTAATAAGAAAGAATATAACCTTCATCACTTGAGGTACAAATAATGAGCATTTCTGAGGATTAAAAGTGAGACAGAATCTGCACCTCAGTGTTACACTAAGGTCCATGCTCACTCACACACTTTCCAACAATGCCAAGTAATGCTGAGATAGTAAAGCTATCTGACTGCGAATCATGTAAAGCTGAGAAAAATGATCTTAGACTTTCTCTTTGGTGATATATGTACATGTCTTGACATATATATGACAAGAAGGAAAGAAAATCAGAACTGAGTGATCAGATAACCTTCAAGTGTTTCAATAAATCACCCACAGTCGTGTCACTGTGACAGAAAGCTGTCTTAGTATATTTTTTGTACTTAACAACACTATTATAATCTTAAATTTCACTAAAAACTGTATCCAATGTCGTATTATTATAATACAAATATTTCAAATGATTTAATAAGAAAAATAGTTTAATTTATGACAATGATAATTAGAAAAAGATCAAGTCATATGAAAGTGACATATTTTAACTTTAAAATGGTAATAGTGAAGTATACCTGCGTGAAAATTTTGTGTAATCATATAGTCATCAAAAAATTAACTTTTGTATATCTAAGAAAGAGCTACTACCCAGAATACAAAAGCTTATGATTAACCTTGGTTAAAGAAATAATGCATTTATAGTTACCTAATAATTTCAATTGAATATTTT
>JAQHUG010000483.1:258171-268440 GCA_028555095.1 Dicrostonyx torquatus | reverse complement strand
AAGAAAAAAATAAGATAGGAAACATCAAAGTATAAGAATTATTGATTCCAGAATACATTATAAAACTATAGCAACTAAACAACATAGCTCTAGCAGACATATAAGACAAATTAGAATGCAATTAATAATCCAAGAGGACACTCAAATATCTACAACTAACTTATTTTGTGCAGATGTGCTAAAACTATATGATTGAGCAAGTTCAGTCTTTTTCATAAATGATAATGAAAAACTATACATCCACATACAGAATGAAACAATATTTCCATTTCTCATCACTTTGAAAATGAACTCCAAATGGACATAAATGCAAAACTAGAACCTATGAAACTATTAGGAAAAAATATCATCAATAACTGAGAAGACATTTATGTGTGAGCTTTTTCTTGATAAGAACCTTCAAACAGAAATCAAAGTAAAAGTAGAGAGAAGTGCTCATTATTTTAAGTATGTTTTTTTAGTTCAAAAGAAAGTATAAACAGTGACACCTTGCAGAAAGCATTTACTAAATTTCCATGTGAATAAAAATAGCTGTATAACTTGTAGATAACGGAAGTGAACTCCCTAGTTAAAACATAACCCTGTAACAGCTGGTAATAAAATGAAATATTGATTTTTAAAGAGAAATTATAAGGAGGTCAATAAGTGCATGACAAATTCTTATAATAATTATTCATAAAAAATATTTATCTAAGAATGATGATTGTTCATACTGTTTTATTATCAAAATAATAGAAGATGAACAATTGTAGTGAAGAAGGAACACTTCACATAATGTATACAAACAAAAATCATAACACCTTCCATGAGAAAATTTATGAAGGCTCTGCACATACTAATAATAGAATTGTGATAAAATCTAATGATGGCAGAAGTGGATATATATTGAAAGATAATATGACCATTTTGTTAAACTGGCATGTATTTTCTCAAGGTCATCAGAGCACCATTTAGAGTAGCAAAGGAATGTGACAAACTCAGCTTTCATCGGCTGAGGGTGCACAATAAAAGTCCAGTACATATGGTTGTAGGGCACTATGTAGCCATAACAAGGAATGGTAGTCATTTACTTGACCTCTGGAGATCCTTGTATTAAGGACAATAAGTCAGGTGCAGAAAGACATGAACTATAATCTTGCTAATATTTTCCTTTATTTTTTATTATTTAAAACAGTTTTAAATTTAAATGCATTTAGACCATATCCTTCCCTTCCTCAAATCTTTTACTTTCTCCTCCTTAGCCATTCAACTTTACGTTGTTTCTCATAAAACAAAATAAAAATAGAATAAAACAAACAAATGCCTAGAAATTAAAATGTATCACCCCAAAAGGAAACAAATAAATATGTAACACACAAAAAACACACAAAAACCCAAAAACCAATCAAACACAAAACTTGTTGGAGGAAAGCCACTTGTTGGTTTTCAGCTTTTCAGCCCCCAAATAATGACACAGAAACTATACTATTTAAAATACTGCCTGTGTTTTATATTATCTCTAGCTTCTTATTTTTAACTCTTACATCTTAATTTAACCCATTTCCATTAATCCGTGTATCACCATGAGGTCGTGGCATACCAGCAAAGTTCCAGCACGTCTGATGTGTCTCCAGTGGTAGCCCCATGGCTTCTCTCTGACTCTGCAATACTCTCTCTCAGGATTCAGTTAATTTTCCCCACCTAGCTCTGTTTCCCCTATAGCTCTCTGCTATAGGCCCAAAGCAGTTCCTTTATTAACCAATAATATTCACAGGATACAGAAGGGAATCCCACATCAAAAATCATACTCCTAAAAAAAAATTCTACCCTATAGTGGTTGATATACTAAATGTCACTCTTTGGAGAAAATTGATTTTCCCATTCCAGCACTTCTACATGACACTTCCATTCTTATCCTTTACCCTAGTGGCTAGGTTTACATTCATTCATTCACTAATCTTTTTCAAACACACACACACACACACACACACAAACATGACAGATATGACAAAACTATGGCATCAAAATCAGACAAGACAAGTCAACATAAGAAAAAGACCTGGGGTGGGGCACATGAGTTAGAAACCTACTCATTTGCACACTCAAGAATTCCTTAAAAACACTAACCTGGAAGTCATAAACACAGAGGACCTGCTGCAGAATCCTGAAATCCTGTGCTTGCTACTTCAGTCTCCACTGAGTTCCTAGGAGCTTTGCTTATGTTGATTTAGAGCAGTAGTTCTAAACCTTCCTACTGCTGTAACAGTATAGTATAGTTCTTCAAGTTGTGGTGACCACCAACCCTAACATTATTTTGTTACTACGTCATAACTATAATTTTGCCACTGTTACAAATCATAATGTAAATGTCTGGTATGCAGTATACTTGAAATGTGACCCCAAAGAGGTAAGGATCCACAGGTTAAAAACAAATTATTTAGAAGACCTTTATTTCTTGGCATCCTCCATGCCCTCTGGCTCTTATACTCTCTCTGACACCTCTTTTTCAGAGTTCCCTGTGCTCTGAGAAGAATTTTATGGAGATGTCTGGATAATGTCTGAGTTTCCATATTTGTTTACATCCTCTGCTGAAGGAAGCTTCTATGATAATGTTGGAACAGGGCACTGATCTATGAGTATAGCAGAATGTAATTAACAACCATTTTATAGCTAGATTTTGCTTGTTGTTTGTTTGCTTAAAACAATAGTATTTGGTTTTACCCTTGGCCCCTGGTCTATCTATTCTCAGTTTCTTTATCACCCAAGCAGTGTCAGGTATTGGTAATATCTTTGGTCCTAATCAAAGCAGACATTCGTTGCTTATGTCCCACAAGCTTTGCTCCAACACTGTAGGTAGTACACTACTGTAGATCAAAGTTTACAGTTGGTTTGTGTTCACATTTCAATTTCGGTAGCCTGCATAGTACCAGTCTGTAAGAAAGACCTAGAAAATAGTTCTCAACTTGTGGGCCTGTGGGTCTTGATCCCTTTTGGAGTAGAATGATTCTTTCATGGCTGTCACCTAAGACTGTTGGAAAATACAGATATTCACATTATAATTAATAACAGTAGCAAATTGTGGTTATGAATTGGAAATGAAATCAATTTTATTGTTGGTGTTCACCACAACATGAGGAACTGTATTAAAGGAAAGTTTAGGTTCATTACCTTAGATTATAATGGTGAAGGTTCTAGGTACGCACCAGTTTAAACTTCCCATGTTCAAAGAGTTGTGTAGGTATTTTCTTTAGCAAGTGGCCTTGCCAATAGTTTATGGAGAGCAACCTATGTTTTTGGAAACAGCCAACATTGTTTCTGGATTTTTACAGGGCCTCTTTGGCCAAGGACTCAGTTAGATGTAATCTGATCCAGGTATTGTAAGTTTCACTGGGTGACAAGAGATGGCCAGCTGGGACTCTGTCTCTCCCACTATTTGACAATTTCACATAAGGTTTCAAAGTTGTTAATTTGTTTGAAATAACAGAATGGTGACATTATTTCTCAGTTCAGATAAGAACTATTTTTATAAGCCTTGGAAGTCATTTATAGTTTTCTTAATTATCTATTCTGCTCCTTCTACCATTTAAAATAGCCAAAATAAATTATACCATGGGTGATTATTCTTTTATTTCATGGCATATAGGGATAACTATATATACTACAATTATACATTTATTTCAAAAGATTGTTGTTTATGTCAATCATAATATATGATTTTGTTTATTTAGATTTTCAAAACATTTTGTTTAAAATTTATTTACTTAGTTTTCCTGAGTGGGATTAAATATTTTTCAGTTTCTTATGTGACATGATTGTACTATTTAGACCATGCTGACCTTAAAACAAATGATCTAGTCACATATGTGAGTAGCGGGAAACTAATTGTGGTTGTTTGAAAGAAAATGGCCTTTACAAGCTCATAAGGACTGGCACTATTGAGAGATGTGGCCTTGCTGGATTGGTGTGTGTATATGTTGGAGAAAGTGTGTCACTAGGGGGCTTTGAGGTCTCATAAGCTCAGGCAAGGCATAGTGTGTTTCTTTCTCCAACAAAGCTACCACAATTTAATTTGGTAATTCTCCTTTAACCAACATGTTAAAAACTATATGTTTGTAATTATCTGTTAACCTCATGTAATAGATGAATTTCTAATGAAGAAAATATATTTTATATGTTTTCAACCCTCATATAATTATTGAATGTTATTTTGGAATGTAAAATAGGAATCATTCAATGAGAAGCTGTTAGATACCTGAAATAATGAATATTTTATGGTTGTATTTTTGGATTATTTATAAAAGTTGATTTATGAAAGCAAATGCTATAAAATAAGTTGATATTATTGTTTAAACTCCTGCATTCCAATTAATCTTCTGCCCTCTTTGGTATTTCTACATATATATAAAATATGTAAATATACAATAATATTTAAAGGAGTTATGAATCTGATAAATACTCAAGGGATATAAAATGTGTTGAAAGGAGAGGAAGGAGATTTCATGAATAAATATAACACTTGTACATAAAATTCTGCTAGATTAATAAAAATAATTTAACTTGAATAAAGGTTAAAAAACAGTTTTTAGATTCTTATTTAGTCTTATGCCAGTAATGTTTAAACATTTATATTTCTACTTTTTAACCTATAAGCTTTTATAGACATTAACCTAACATGTATTTGCTATAAAATGATTATAAGAGCACAATTTCATTCCCTCCTTTCCTTATCTACTATAAAACCTTTCTTTAATTTCTATCAGTATTATAAGGTATATAATAAGTCATTTTGAATGCTGAGTTTTTAAAAGTTATTTTAAATCTGAGAATAGACTCTTATGTTTACTGATATGCCTTCCATTAGTACTGCTATGAAGATTAATAAATCCAATAAATTTTTATATTTTTAAGTTAAATTTTTTCTTTGATAATTTTAGCAAATACAAACATTTGTTTTACCATGTTTATTTAAGTTAATTAATTTATTTTTTAAAAGAAAATGTAACATTTTACATACCAAACCTACTTTCCACTCTATCCTTTCCTCCATCTCCTTCTACCTTCTCCCCATCTCCCCCCCTCACAACTCCTCAGAAAGGGTAAGTCTTCCCATGGGGAATCAACAACACCTAATATACTTTGAGGCAGGACCAAGTCCCTCCCCACTAAATCTAGGCTTAGTAAGGAATTGCTCCAAAGAGAATATGCTCCAAAAGCCAGTTCCAGCTGTAGGGATAAATCCTGTCCGACTGCCAGTGCCCCTTTGTCCGCCCTAGCTATACGCCTCTTTCCCACGTTCAGAGGGCATAGTTTGGTCCAATGACGGTTCACACGCCTGTCTGTCCACAGTCAGAGAGCTCCCATTAGCTCAGATAATCCCCACCATAGTCTTGACCCTTATGCTCATGTTATGACTCCTTCTCTTTGACTGGACTTTGGGAGCTCAGTACAGTGTGTTAATGTTTTCCTTTTCTAAAAAAAAAAATATCCCTTAGTAATTTCTGTAATGCAGTTTCATTCAGGAGAAATAATAACATTTTTCATCCTTAATATCTAAAATTGTTTTTTGAAGATTTTGATCATATGTTTGCCCTATATCTTAACCCCAAATATGTAAATTCATGCTGTAATAATCCATCAATCATGATTTCATTTTTTTACTTTACATAATTTTGTGACTCAATGGAATATCATTGCATATATCAATTACACTCCAGGACAGGCTTCACACAAAATTCACCATTGAAATTTTGTTGTCCTATTTTGTATAATTTTGATTTTTGGATTTATGGGTTAATTTTTAAGGAAAGAGAAAAAGAGAAACGAGGAGAGGAGGGCAGAGAGGCAGGGAGAGAGAGAGAGAGAGAGAGAGAGAGAGAGAGAGAGAGAGAGAGAGAGCATAAAGTTTTGTGGATAGGAGGAAAGGAGCATCTGGGAAGAACTGGGATTGCAAAAACATCAAGTTATGATATTTTGGAAAAAAATATATAAAACAAGAAAAAATGTGATTTATAGATTTGTATTTTTTTGCAGGTATGTACGCTTTTCTGAGTTTGTTCTAGTGTGTTCTGATTCTCAACCCATATTGTATATCTCTGTCTCTTTAGGCCATACACAAGCAATTGGCTAGCATTTATAAGACATTAACAAGATTTTACATAAAATATTCCCAATATACAATGTCTTACTGCCTCCATAATTATTGGAACACAATGCTGGTCAATATTTATTTAACAACTTCCTCTGGAATGAGTGACAGAAAACAGGGATTGATTGACTATGGTTAGTCATTAGCAAGTTGTATCTATGCCTCCTGTGAAGATTTTAAACTAATAATGTGGTGTTACTCTACATGATATTGAAAAGAGGTGTGCTCTTAGTTACCTTGTGTGTGTGTGTATGCATGTGCACTGACATGTATGTTTGTTCAAAGGCCAGAGGTCAAAGTTCAATGCCTTCTCATATCATTCTTCACCTATTTTTAAGTCATGTTTTCCTCTTTATGATCAGAATGATCAGAGTATCATTGTATCTCTGTCACTCTAGCATTGAAATTCTTGGTGTAATTACCATGACCTGCTTTTGATGTGAATTTGGAGATACTTATTCAGGTTCACATGCATGCTAATTAAGCATTTCACTCAGGAAAATTCTAAATCCTTAGTCAGCTTTTGAGAACAAACACGAACTTATTGCAACAACACTTTATTCTTTATCTCTCTCTCTCCCCACCCACATACACACACAAATACAGACACATGGATGTGTGTGCATGCCCATGTGCATGTGTTTGTGTATGTATGTAGCTATGTATATTTTGTCCATGTAACAAGCTATATAAATGCAAAGAAAGTTAGTGTACCTCATTGTCTAAAAAGTTTGGCCTTTTATTTATTTATTTTTATTTTTTATTTTTTTGGTTTTTTGAGACAGGGTTTCTCTGTAGCTTTGGAGCCTGTCCTGGAACTAGCTCTTGTAGACTAGGATGGCCTCGAACTAACAAAGATCCGCCTGCCTCTGCCTCCCGAGTGCTGGGATTAAAGGCATGCACCACCACTGTCCAGCCAAGTTTGGCCTTTTAAATAGTGGAAACACCTGGATAAATCCTATAATTGCTACGGAAAAACAGCTGAGACTGTAAATACTTATTTTTGAAACACCATATCAGGTTGAAAAATAAGGTACTAAAGACACCTCTTCAGTCTTGTCACTTTTGTGGAAACTGAGTTGAAAATATTCTGGGCCTTTCAAATCATCACTGCAGCAAACACTGTGAACTTCACTTTAATAGTTATGTTATGACATAGATCAAATTTAATAAGTAAATTGCACCATGGAAGCAGCAGGAAATTCTAACGGTAAATTTATTGATAAATAGATGAACATTCTTGTCACAAAAGTGGTGAAATTTTAGCCTTAAATACCCATTTTATTCAAGCTTATTAAATCTGAGCAACTGTAGAGAAGAAATTCTAAAAAATTTGAAAACATATTGCAAATGCCTATTACAGGACATAAACAGAGAATCAAAGTATTATATTGTAAAAAATGTTTCAGTTTGATTTCATATATCTACATATGGAAGATTGTGAATGAATTCTTTGACATTATGAACAAAAATAAATAAAAACAGTTCATGCTCATAATCCATTCATTTACTTAATTTTTAGGTTTTGAAAAACAAAGCAGAGTGTATACAGTAATCTGTATGGATGTGCGTACATATATAATTATGTTATAGTTTTAGCTGCACATTTCTATGTAAATAAGCATATACTCTTTTATATGTATATATAAGAGGCATATATCATTATATATGTACGTATTTAATATTAACTTGAATATTTAAAATATCTCCAGCTTTTTTATACCATAACATTTTCATTTTGACATGTTAATCTTTCATCTCTGAATAAGTTAAGAATTTATTTTCCACTTATATAGTCTCAAAACAAATGTAGAAACATTTCATACACTATTAAATAATGATGAATACTATGTATCACAACAGTTAAATTAGCTTTTTTTTTCTTAATCTATAGTTACTTGTTCTTATTTACTTTTAGTGCTTTAATTTGCATTTATTTTAATGTACTTCAAATGCAAAATTGTACAATTACCTGAGTAAAATATGGCATTTTAATAAATGTTTGTTTTAATAATTATTAAATAAATTTAGAGTAAACAAATTTCCACCTCAACATTCATCACAATTTTATGATGACAACATTTAAATCACCTGTATTTTTTTTCAAATGTACTGAAAATCACTGTTATCTGTAACCAGCCAAGTGTGCAGATTTTGGTCCTCTAAAAATCTGAGTTTGGATCAACATTATCACTACAGGTGCCACCAATGATTCAATAACACAAAATTCTCAAGATTATGAAATGGAAATAAAACAGATAATTTTTGATGTATTTGAGAGGTCTGAAATGGGAGGATCAAGTAGGAAGAGGAAGGCATAGTGAGAGGGAATATAGTGAGAGATAGCTAAAATTAAGGCACACTTTGGTTGTATTTTAGAAACCTAATAAGTTGAAACCTTTATATATAGGGAAGGAATAGGGAAGACAGAGTTGGAACTAGCCTCTCTTGTCACCAAATAAATCTTTTAATATTAGGATTGGCTTAGCTTATATTTAATTGGGGCTGAAGTGATGGCTTAGTGGATAAGAATACTACCTGCTCTTCCAGAGGTCCTGAGTTCATTCCCAGAAACCACATGGTAGCTCACAACCATCTATATTAAGATCTGGTGCCCTATTGAGGAAGAGACCTGGTCAGTTATCCTCATCAACTGAGATCATGAAACACAACATGGACAAGTTCAACAGAACTACCATATATGGGCTTCCCATGCTTGTTTCAGCATTGCCAGGACATATATTTAAAATTGTTCATATAGACCTTATTGAGTTGTTAGTCATAGGGGTCCCAGACGAATTGCTTAACAACCCAGGCTGTTGCAAAAAGTACAGTTTGCTTTGCTCAAGTGACAGTAAGATTCTCTGTCTGAAGACAATACATATCAATAAACATGAATATGTCAAGCTTGTACCTACATGGAGTCATAGCCACTAGAATTCTATTTTTGTAACAGGATGCTCTTTTGTACCCTATTTAAAGTCAGCCACATCCCCTTCATCTTCAATGGTATACTATATGCAAGATATATTATGGCAATATTTGAATGAAGCTTGTGACAATAATCAACTAGTAACTGATTTGACTTAAAGCAGACTTTACAATATGGAAGCTATACACAACACTGCTTTACTTGTTATGGTCTACTGCTGTAGGAAGCAGCATTGAGGGATTTTTAATTAGGTAGACTATTTCTGAGTCTACTTTAATCTGCTTCAGATCTATGTATTGCTTCTACAATATCATTATTTCAATTCATATTTCCTTCTTTTAAAACTTACTTGAACTCCAACATCACTCAACAGCCATTTTTCTTCCTTCCTTCCTTCCTTTTTTTCTTTCCTTTCTCTCCCTCCTTTTCTTTCCTTCTATCTTTCTTTCTTTTTTATATTTCTCTGTCAGTCTCTTTGTCTTTTAAAAATACTTCTGTTTGGTATCTATAAAATTAAAAGAATGAGGTATATAAACTGCTATTACCAGTGATGTTCCACCTCAGTGTCTCCCTATAACATGTCAATTTCTTTTCCCCTTCATAGTATGAATATTTAACTGTGGAACACAATTGCTTGTATTGGCTCAGTTATGTTGTCAAAAATGAAGTTGAGTTGATTAAGGTCAACAAAAAAAGATGGAATAACAAATAATGTTCTATATTTAGAGCTAAAATTGTAGATTAAATATATTGTTTTCCCTTATACTTGAATGAATAGGAGAAATTGGTGTGAGTAGCTTCAATTGCCTCTGAATGTGTATTAATATTTTAAGTGGTTCAGAGACAAATGGAAGAAAATTTGAAAAAGATAAGCCCAATAATGTTCCTCTTACTCACAAGATTTGACTTCACATATTGTGTGAAATAGAATTCAAAGCAATTTTTCATGAGTTGCTTGGTTCCCTGATCCTCAAAACTTTTCTGCTCATTCATGTTTCCCTATTGATATTTAAGATCTGGCTTTCATTATCCATTCTGACATTATTATCCCTTCTGTCATTCACTTTCCCTCATAGACAATCATTGATTTCCTTGGAAACAATATTCTGGTCAGAACTTCAAGTAAAATCTTCAGACAAAAACCCTACTGACTACTTAGAAACTATCTGCAGTTATACCAGACATTAACCTTGAAACTTAACCATCATTTTAG
>JAQHUG010000483.1:235443-250142 GCA_028555095.1 Dicrostonyx torquatus | reverse complement strand
ATCTCTGCTGGGTCTATACCTGCTAATTGAAGAAGTCTCAATTTTCCTTTTATAATTAATTCAGAGATTTTCCACATAAGTTTTTAATTTTTTCTTACTTTATGTGGCAAAAAGATCCATTCTAAGATAATATCTTCCTTTTGCATTAAAATTCCTATAGAGGAAATCCTGGAACACAAAATGACTAGAATGTAATTAAGATTTGGATTCACATAATACACATATGTCTCTTGTAGTTTTTCACCAGAGATAATCAATTCTTTTTCCACTGCAGCTGTTAATTCCTTGAGAATATTTAAGGCATTGATTCAGATAGCAAAATACCATCCATGCAATGGTAAATTATAGATTGAGGGAGTTTTTTATGTATTATTTCCAATGGCTGATTTACAAAGTATTGGCATAGGGTAGGGCAATTGATCATTCTCTGTGGAAGGGAAGTCTAATGGTATCTCCTAGTAGGTTAAAATTTTTGTAAGTAGGCATGGTGAGGGCAAATTTTTCTCTGTCCTTTTCTCCTAAAGGTATAGTGAAAAACAATATTTTAAATCAATATCTATAAAAGGCCATACTTTTGGAAATAGAGAAGAGAGTTATCTCAAATTATAGAGGGCCCATTGGTTGAATTACATTGTTGACTGCTCTTAGACCTGTCACCATTCTCCATTTACCAGATTTCTTTTTAACAAAAAATACGGGAGAATTCTAAGGGCTGGTTGATTCTTCAATATGGTAAGCATCTTGTTGCTCCTGTACCAGTTTTTCTAAAGCCTTCTGTTTATCTTTTGTTAAAGACAACTGACTGCCTAACCCATATTGGTTTCTCAGTTAACCATTTTAGAGGTAGGGCCATTAATACCTCTAAAGGTTTGCTTTGTGTTCTTGCACAGCCTGAATGACTGGTGGTCTTTGTGTACAGTACCTCATAATATCCTTCCCAGAATTATGAGCTTCTGGGAGTGCAGGAATATTAATATGGGTATTCCATTGCTGCAGTAGGTCATGAACTTATAACTTCACTGCAATATTAGCCACATATGACATCAGACTTCCTCTCTGTCCTTCTGACCCTATGCATTCAACCAATTTTGGGCTTTGTTTCACTTGAGATAGGGCACCAATTACTAGGAATTGAATATCTGCCTCTTGAAGAGGCCGATTTGTATGATATGAATCTGGAGTAATAATATTCACGTCCACAATCGTGTCTATCAAACCCATAATTATAAAAGCTTTGGTCTTTGATCATTTAAAGATGTCTGCCTGAATATACATTTCCTATTTCATACTGGAATTTTTGATTCATCCTCTATGTTTATTTCATCATCCAGAGCAGTGTGGTTTTATTTTACAGAAGGCTCAGGGTTTTTTAAACTATTTGGGTTAGACACATCCTTCACAATGACAGAGCATGACAGGACGACTTTTGAATTTGAGGCCTGTGAGAGGAATCCCCCAAGAAATTTCCCAATGGTATTGGGTTGCCTTTGTCAGTCTTTTGTTGATCTGCATGCACTGGTCCAATGTTAGCCTTTGCCACAACTTTTACATAATCCAGAAGATAGATGCTTTTATTTTTGCCATTCTCAAAGGAGACATTATCTCTAGGAATTCCTTGTCTAAAATCCCTTCTCAGATGTCTTATTCTACCACAATTAAAATATTTGACATTTTGATCTCTCCTCATACCTTTGGAAATTGCTTTTCCTACCCAAGATTCATTATAGTCAAATCTCTCCATGTTCATTTTATTCAGGATCCATTCATCCATTGGTTTGGAGCTAACTTTAAAGGCCCAAGTATATTTTTGCATTCTAAGTTGGCATTTTTGAAAGTCAGAGATTCAAGAAATACTCATCTGATACTTCTGTTTATACAGCCTTAGTTAATCTTTGTAAAACGTCACTAAGGAGTTCTCTCTGGCCCTGTTTAACCCTGGTATATAACTTGATTCATTTTCCTAATTCTTGAATCTTGTCCCAAGCATTTAAGGCTGCTTTGTGGCATTGGGACAAGATTTGTTTTTTGTAAAGAGCTTGAGCCTGTGGGTCAGCATAGGTGCCCTCACCAAGAATTTGATCTTGGGAAGTCTCAAGTCCTTTTGTGTAACATGAGGGCTGGCTTGTTGGGGTTTCTGTCCTGCTCAGTTCCCATGTCTGGTAAATCCAAAAGAAACTCACAAAGGTCTATATAAGTTATAATCTGTTTGGTCCATTTATTTAGGCTTTTTTAGTAACTCTTATAACTTATATTAACCCATTATTCTTATCTGTGTTAGCCACATGGCTCAGTACCTTTTTCAGCAGGGCAGGACACATCCTGCTTCTTCGTTGTCTGGATAGGATTGCCAAAGAAGCTTCCTTCTTCCCAGAATTCTCCTATTCTCATTGGCCTGCCTCTTCTTCCCATGTGATTATCCTGCCTATACTTCCTGCCTGGCTACTGGCTAATCAGCGTTTATTTACAACATAATTGACAGGATATAGAATTGTCCTGCACCACTATTGCTTTTCTCTGTTGTTCTAAAATTTTTGCCTCTTCTTACAAATTACATTTTCATAGCAGTTGAAGCCTATCATCCAGGACTGCTGAAACCAAATGTAGTCAGTCATGTTGGATAGCTTTTTTGTTAGATGCCCATATCTTTACCATCTCTCTTACAAATGTGGAATACAAGCCATAAGATAATAATGCTTGCTAATTTCTTTTAGATAATTTATTTGTATATGTATCCATCCACCTCCTATGGATCCTTTTGGGCATTTGGAACTTAATGCTCTTTCAGAGTAGATTACAGGATAGGAAGCTAAAACCCTGGTAAATCATCTCTTACAGCTATTGGCAATGTTAAATCCTGTTCTTGTACCTCCTTTTCCTTCTCATCAGCTCGAATAATTTCTTCAATCATTTCAAATCTTTTTACTACCATCTTTTGTAAAGCATGAATCTCTTGGCCTGTATATATTTCTAATGATTTATTTGAGGCACCTATCTTCTTGTCCTCATTCTACACATTGTCTGAAATTTTTCCTTTTAAGACAACATCTCATCTTTAGACATTATTTGGGTGGCATGCAGATTGCCTTGCTGGAGAGGTACTCTATCAGTTTACCTATCATAACTTTTTAACAGATTTTGATTGTCAAATTCAATAGTGTGAATTCTTTCAGAAAATTTCTTAGTACCCTTTGACATGGATTGGATTTTGTTTGTCAAATTATTGGTATGCTTTTCAATAGTATTAACTTTTTCAGGTTAATCTAGCTGTTCATTATTAGTATGTAAAGACTGTATCATTTCTAAAAGCGCCTCATTCTTTGCCCTGTTATTATACTATTTTTAAGGATATAATATGAAGACTAAAACTGAGTCCCAAAATTCAATATGTTGATGTATCGCAATAATCATATAAGCCTTTAGGAATACAATCCATAGAATCATCAAAAAAGTTATTAAAATTTTGCATGCTAGTGTTGTCCGCCATTATATAACATGACAGTTTTTTGATATATTAATTAATCAAATAGATAACTGTGTTATGAGAGCTGGTAAAGTGTTTTAGGTGTAATAATATATATCGTCCAGCCGGTGTCGCAATTGCAGGATCATAACCAGTGGCAGCAGGAACAGACCAGCCTTGGCCTCCAGCCTTGGTGCTGGTCAAATCAACTCCCTCGGGACCTGGAACAAAGATCCCAGAACTCGTGAGCAGGAAGAAAAAAAAAAAAAAAAAACAGGTGGCATCCAGACTTTTTAAAAGTGAAGAAGCTTAAACAATTTAAACTTTCCCTGGAATACTGAGCTGATATAAAAAATCCGACTCAGATGTAACATTCATATTTGTCCAACACTAATTGAACTACGGTAATAACTGCAGTGAACAAAAATGGGAGGTAACTGATAGCATTGGAGAATTATTTCTTTTTCTAATACTATTTATGCTTGCACTGTGTTATTTGTAATAAATGGTAAGTCTTGGCAGATTGAACCCATAACAACATAATTTTGAGTTGCATCACATTCTGGGTACTTTTAAATAGATTTATTATGAATAAGAAATATTTGTCCAGCTGAATATCTTTTGCAAAACTATTATAAGTTTAATAATCCATTTAAAAAACAAAAAGCAATAAAACAGATACATCAGATCCTGGGTTGTGCTGACATGATTTCAAAATATAATGCATAAACACACTCAACCCATTTTTTAATCTAGAAGCTCTCTGTTAGTGGCCTGCATTATACAGTAAGCTCTGAGTAAAGACCCACATTTTATTTCATTGCAACTCCTTGCCTCAGACACTTATAATGGTTCATGAATTGAGGCAATATATTTTCCTTAAATGATGTCAGTTTTTAAAAAGTACCTTGATTAAGCAAAAACATCATGATATTTACTATTTCTCCTCCAATTGAAATAACTTGAGAAAGGGTCACAGGGCTCATAAACCCTGGGATGAAAGGTCTGAGCCTCTAAGTCTGAACCTTAATTCTCCATTATTTTAAAATTTTACATTGTTGTGATTTCTTAATATTTTAGACTAGGTCTTTCCTCATGAGTGATTATAAAATGTAGGAAAAATGGAGACAATGAATCTAATTTACAAATGGAGACTTTCTTTTGTAAAATTGGTATTTGAATGTTGCTTAGTGTATCACTGAAAGTAGGTGTGTGTTTTTATCTTTGTGGCCTTTAAGGAACTCAATGGTGTGCCTCAAACTGCAAAATGTCATTTCCTACAATCTGACAAGTATTCTATAACTAAACCAACAGTATGATGAGGTATCATTGAAATCATATGGACATTTTACAGTTTTGAATTGTTTTCACAAATATAGTTTCCTCTATGCTTTTCAACATAATTTATGGTGTCTTTGTTATTAATTTTGATGGTTTCACCATTAAATCTATATTTTTAGTCATTTTTCTAAAGCCCTGACAATCATAATTTTTTCTTTAGTTTTCTCCTTTTTTTATGTGATATCTTTTTCTAGTATTCCCTTTTGCACATTTCATATCTGTTTATTTAAATGACTCCTACTTCATGAGGAATACTGTATCACAAATTAGCATCCACACATATGATATATTCTTCATCATGTTTCTTATTTTAGAACAAACCATAGGCAAGATACTATATTTAAATAAATTAAAACCTAGAACTTTTAATTTTTAGAAGATGATAAGACATTAAGCTCTTAGATTTCAATATTATTCAACACTTTGATAATAGATTTGTTTAAAAACCTTTTATGAAAGCCATTATTGCCTATCAAATAATCAATCTCATTTTGTTTTAATATTATTTTTACATACTAAGACAAGAACACAAGCTAGGGGATATCACCACATTTTATGTATTTTTTATATCTACAATGAATATATATATATATATACATACATATTGAGTGGGTTTGTGTCCATCTATTACCTCTGAACTTCTTAATATTTCATGATTTTATGAGAGAACATAAAATAATTCAAATCTTTTTCTGTACTGGCATAGATTTCCAAGCAACTGGTTATTATTTTAGATCAACAATTTTTTTAAATTTTTTCTTAGGTTATCAAATATTTTCATAGTTTTACTGTCCACAGAAATATTTTATCTTTAAACAAATTTCACAGTAATTGTGAATGTTTTTTTACACTGTAATAGCTATTATGATCAGGAATGTGGTGGTTCCTATAGTCTAATTAATAACTTTAAGAAGTCACTACCATGATGTATATTGTACTTACCACAAAGGCAGATGGAAAAACCTCACTAGTGGACATGAAAATTCCTATAATGTGATAAGTCCTTAGAATTCATAAAAAGAATTCACAGGGAAGTGATCTAACTATTCAGTCTTTGACAGGTAAGTGGAATTCAAATAACCATAGGGAAAGATATAGAATACCCTAGTCCTATCTCCAAGAGAAAAAACTGAAAATCATCTTGAAATCTCTTCACTGAGATATCAGAAGTGGTTTTAATATGCATATTGACTAGTAATATCCACATGGCAAATTCAGTTTGATATTTTATATTAATTTGTCATAGTGAATTTAAACATTATACTTTTCATGTTAATGGCACTTAGTTTTCATAACTCTGTTCTACATGATTCATGACTACTCCTCTGTGGAATGTAAAGTGGGCTTGAGCCATCCACCAAGTGAGAAATGATTAATATCTTAATGTATCAATATAAAACTATATTTTGCGATCAATTATTAATCTATGACTTGAGTTATTCTATATAAAATGGTTCACTAGTATTGAGTCTGTACATGTATATGAAATTATCACATAAGAGATTCTCACAGAGACAGTAAGTTTCTGGAAGGGGCTTCAGTATTCAGTATGCAATACACCCCCAAGTCATGAGATAATACAGCTGGTATTTAGGTTCATGATAAATTTAATCTCCCATGGGGGAAACAGAGGTCTACAGAAGTTGATATCACTTGTTTAAATCCTTCAGATTTATCGAGATTATGAATTGTATCAAGGTTAGCATTCAAGTACAAATGAAAATTAAAGTAGCATATCAAGAATTAGGCCTTTTCTGTGTCACTTTAAAAATGAAAGTATAAATTGAAAACATAGAAACACTCACTGCATAAATGTTTTAAAATATTAAAATGTTCAGTCCTTGAATTTGTCCAAAGAACTCTTTATAAATGAGATTTAAAACAAGAGGATTTTGAGGTTTATGGTCAAAGAACAAATGCTCGGGGAAATCAAGATAAAAAAGTCTGCATTTGAGTAGATTGCTAAGGACAGCACTCATTTTGGATCAATTTTGAAAGTTTCGCACTATTGCACTGGGTTCTCTTTGATATAGCCAGAACTTTCAGTTACAGTCAATTGCTGCCACATATTCAATTATCACGAATTCCATTTCCATTTATTCTTTTCACTGTTAAGAAGAAAGTCTTGCTGTCAAGCTGACCTGTCCTGTTCTTGACCAGCAGGTACTGGCCTCTCAACATTATTACACCCATCTTTCATTTATAAATATCTCAAATATGACTTGCAACCTAAAAGAAGGGTTTGTATCTTGTACCTCCTAACAGCGCAGAAGTGATTTTCACTTAACACAAAACATACAGCATTCTTATGAAGATTTGAGAGAGTGCCAATATTCACATATGCTTTTACTCTTTCCTTATAAACCAATCCCTCTTTCATTCATCAATGTGTATGGGTGACTTTTCAAAGCTCTGTGTATAAACTTTAAACCAGGATTTAAATTTTAAGTTTTGTAAGTGATTTATGGAATACAGGGCAGCATAACAGCAAAGGGTTTCAGTGGGGCCAGACTTGTACACTTTGGGATAAACAGGTGCAATTGCTCTCTCTCTCTCATATTAGTTTCTTAGCTTTAACCTTTAAAAAGTCATTTTGCAATATTTCAACATACTTTTTCTGCTTGAGAAAAAATTTTAATCATGTTACTAAGTCATAAGACTTAAATATACTTTTTCCTATGTAATTTATAATGTTCTACATACCTATAATGTGTGATTTATTAGGCACCATGAAATATTTTATGCAAGTCATACAATTTATCTCATAAATCTTGAATGAGCATGCAGATTGATTTTTGAGAATAGACAGGTAGCCAATAGCATCTTCCTGACATTTGCAAAAGCATCATTCACCTTCCATCTCAAGCTGTCACCCTAATAATTATGACCTTTTTAATCTCATGTGGAGATTACTAGAGGAGGCTCAAGTATAATTTTTTCAGTTTAATTTGCTTTCAACTTTTTTTTGTTATCACTGTTGTTACACTTACCATCAAAAATTATTTTTCACTGAAGTATTTTGCAATATGTAAAACTATAACAGAATAAAGTGTATAATATTAGTCTCCTTACTCTTATTAATGATAAAAAGCTCTACACTCTACATTAGCCTCACAGTTCTGTACGAGCAAGGCTATTTATGGCTCCTTGCTGACTGAGTACATCTCTGCTCTGGCTATTACATATCAATAGACAGGGAGTATATATAACTATGCATCATTTCTGGCTCTTCTCATGTTTTTAAAAAGACACTAGGAAGCAATCACTGGGGCCCTCCAAGAAAGACTTCAAAGAACCCAAATTATCTCCAAAACTATCTCCAAAAGTCTTTGGCTTTAACTACTACTGTCAGATAAAATTTCCACCTTAATGTTTGATAAGAGGGATGGCATTTTAACATGGGGAAGCTTGAGTAATGCACTGAAGTCACAAACAACCACTGCAAGATCAACACTCTCCTTTGAGCTATTGTCTGCCATCATCTTCCTTTTGATCACTCTCATACTGGGATGAGAAAGATAGTACCAGAAATTGATGGTTACGATAAAGTTTTAAAAATTTCATGAAGAGGTTTATGAATAATAGAATGTTCTTTGACTATTCAAAATTCCAAATTACTATTAACAGTAAACACTGTATACCAATAGATAATTCAACAATTTTGCTACCTGTTCTTTGGAAGTGTACTTAAGAACACTAATCCTTAAGAAGAGAAGAGTTTCCTCTGTTCTACAACCTCACGAAGCAGTGTCCTTTCCACATAGATTCATTCCTGGGTCCCCAGAAGTAGCTGTAGTCTGTTGTCTTCATGCTTTTAGAAAATTAGTGCCATACAACTGCAGAATGATAAAACAATACACTGCTTTAAGCAGTTTGTTCATGGGGCTTTGTCTTAGTGGAGCAGAAGTAGAAAAATGGCATAGCTATGCCAGCAAAATTTTCAGAAGTATACTCAGTTTTCTGGGATTTAGATGAATAGTATATCAAAAATTTCACATGATAATAAAATGTGTTTAAATTGTAAAATAATGATGCAAAATGTATATAAATGGAATTTGGCAATGAATGAAAGAGGAAAAAAGATGCAGGTTCACTCAATGGGCTTGAATTTTTCAGAATGATGCTCTAAATACTGGAGTGAGATGGTTAAATCTTCACTACATAAACATTGAAACTTGTTTCTACGTCTATGCAAAGGTTTTGTAAGAAAGCAAGACTAAAGTAAGAGACACCAACTGAAACACTTGCATAATCCAAATAAGAACAGTATGCCCTTGCTCTAAGTAATAGATAAAAGAAAAGGGCACTGGAAGAAGATTTAGTAAATACAATTGAAACTTTCTCTGGGAATAGTCTTTGAAAATGAATGATGGACCCACACTGACCCCTGCATTCCTCCTTTGATTGAATTAACCTGTGGAAGCTTAGGGACCACACTGAAATCACATCCACGCCACAGCAGGAACAGCACTGTGTTTTGAGTCACTGTGTTCCACACACTAGTGGAATACACACTGGTGTCAGTTGTGGAGATTAAATATCCAATCTCATAAAATGGGGGCATATCTGAGACCAAACAATAAGGGAGAATTGCCAGTATCTCATCAGTGGATATTAAGATAGATGCTTCCGTGAGAGCTAATGCAATTAAGTTGGAGGTAACTGAATCAAAAGGGGCACACTGTATATGGAGTAGAGACAGGAGAGGTGGCTATATGAGTTTTCAATTCATAGATTCAATTACTTTTATATTTAAGTCACATCTATTCATTTTAGTTTAATTAAATTTTTTACTAAAATAAAATTACTTTATTGCCCCTCTTACCTTTTCTCCTTCCAACACCTGCCATGCTCCAAATCCCATAAAATTCATGGGTTTCTTTAATTTAAACAATGTTATACACACACACACACATATAACATATAAGATGCATATGAGAGAAATGCATAAATATAACCCCCTGAGACCATTTAATATTTCTCAAATATATATGATTTAAAGGCTGACCAGTCAATATTGGATAGGCACCCAAGTTATATAACATTTGTTTTCATCGCTACTGAATATGGTACCAAAATTCAGAGATATCTTTCTAGAAAGAGAATTGCATTGTATTTCAATGAGTAAATGGTAAGGAATGTGAAAGATTGCTCCCTCCCTCTAAAAGTTGTGTGGGTGGATATTATTGTGTTAAACAGAGGAGTCAAGAGTCAAAGAGGGAAATATCTCATATTTTCCCTACCAGGCCTAATCTAGAGTTAAAGGAGAAATAAGCACATGAAAGTAACAGAAGAATTACTGTGAAGAGGACTAACATTAGGGGACAGGGAACATAAGAGAGGATAATGTAGTCTGAATACAACAAATTGTACTCTGTGCATAAATGAAAATGTTACAGAAACAGTCTTGGAATGGTGGTTCAAACTTCAAAGCAATTGATGCAAGTGTTAAGTTATTTTTCTGTCGTTCTGACAAAACAAATGGCCAAGGCAATTTATAGAACAATTTGGGGGGGGTTATTATTTTAAAGAAATAAGTATTCAAAATGGCTGGGGAAGAGCAGGCATGGTGGTTGGCATGACTGCTGTAATAACACCCAGAGAGTTTATATTATGAACTGCAATCACAGAGTAGAGACAGCAACTTGAAATAGTGCAAAGCTTTAATTTCTTAAAGCCCACCATTAGTGACATAATTTCTTTAAGAAAATCATATCTCCTAAATCTCTGCAAATGCTGTCAATCATTCAAATACATGGACCTATGAGGGAGATTTTCATTAAAAGCACCAAAATACTCTTCGAGAACATTTCAGTTCAATTTACAGGATCATTCAGCACCTATCCTACTGAAATCCCATATCCATGGAATTGAACACCCTTTAACAGCTTCCATGAGTATCCCGCCACACGAATACATGTTCTCATACAGACACACAGGCACAGACATGCACAAACATGCACAGACACATATACATGCACAGAAATAAAAATAAATCTTTAAATTTTCTAATATTATTATTTGTATAGTGAATATATGCAGTCAAAAGCCATATTATGGTTTGTAACTAATGAAGAATGGAGAAGAAAAAATTGTCCAGTTTGAAATATTAGCCTTCATGATGAAACATGCACATTAACACTAAGGGAAATAAATATTGTTCAAACCAATTCTTACTTTCTGTGCAGACAGATGACTCTTCCCATAATAAATAATATAATACCCAAGTGTCAAAGATATTTTGAATGATGAATGATTAGGCAGTATAATCTGATCTTAAAAATCTTTATACTGAATTTTATAGACAGGTAGGAATATAATGTGGAAGGAAGGGTTAAAGAGTTTTGAATGGGATCTTCAATTTGAGAGACACCTTTGTGTGATATTTGATCATTTTGTGAGATATAAAAGCTATGTTCAGTTAATAGAGATTCCCTCTTAACACATCATAAGATGCACTGGTTTGACTATAGTTGGTGGTTAATCTGTTTTGATCCATCCAATTTGAATATTCATTAAGACATGCCTGCACGATAAGTCACAAATAGATAAGAAGGCATATTAGAGGACTGGTAATAAGCAGCTGACACTGATAAAATAAATAACACAATAAAATATATTAAATTAAGCCAAGATCCAATTGAAATTGTTACTAAGAATTTCAACATTACCTTTCAAGTTACTTCTATGTTCCATAAGTATCTTGAGAGTTGTGTAAGTAATCATAACTATTTAGGTTTCTATCCTTTCTTGAAATTGGTGTTACACTTCACAGTACACGATGCCTTTAGGAAGAATTTTTTATCATTACAAGCTATCTTTATGCAGGAAATACTCAGGTTTATGCCTCTCTATTTGGTAATTTAGCTTTGGCAGCAGATGATGTGATTTTGAGTCTGTCTACAGTGAATAATTGAATGTCAAAAATGTTTTAAATTAAGTTCTGACAAAGATGAAATGGTTTGTGTGGAATCTAAATGTTTGCTGAGTTCTTTGTCTTCCTTTCAACGCCACTTAATGATTGCAAGTTTATATTTGCTGTTGCAAAAAGAGCCTGTGTGCCATTTAGGATTCTGAGGAGGAGCTCCAGCTCCTTCACATCTGTTCTGTTTTCTTTCAGTCGTGTTAGTGTGTTGTAAGTGCAAAGTGAAGTTGCATCAGTGAAAGAGCTTCTAGCAGAATGGAATAATTAGTCTGAAGTATACTTTATTTCTGTTATATTACTAGTTAGACATAGGAATATGGGCTGGGTAGCGACTCTAAACTGATTCATGTAAGGCAGATTTTTAAATCAGAGATATATTAAAAAGTTAATTAAGTAAAACATAAAAAAGTTGTGTAGTAGACTTGTATGTCATCAGCCAACATATGTTCTCCTATGATTAGATTCAGTATAGAACATTGGGAGATTAAAGGAAGGGAGCTAAAATGTTGGCTGGGACAGATATTGGTTTAAAAATAAAACATGGATTTCAGATTAAGTGGAGTAGTATTTAAATTGTAACTCTATTACTATATGGCTTATGTCATCCTTGACAAGTTAGGAAACAGTAAATGTATATTTTCTTCTTCATAATTTAGTAAATTCATTATGTGTAGTAACTGAACTGACAGATATTTTTTGTATTGTATTAAATGACAGTTTTGCTTCTGCATAGTATACAAAGTAGGAAGCAAAACAGAGTCATCTGTCATGGTAAATAAACAGAGTCATCTGTCATGGTAAATATAATTTCTAGTAAGTATGATAATCAAGAATATAAAATATATTTTATAATAAATAGATATTGCATAAAATAAATCGCAAAGGTAAAATACTATGTGTACACAATGTAGTAATGCAGAATTCCAAGACTGTTCATAGGTACAAGCCAGAAGTCATTGTCTTAGTAATAGGTAGGTAGTTAAATCTACTATCCAGTCACTCATAGAAACAGAAAAGTTTCATCTTTTCTTACTAACTGGTGATCCAAATTATCTTGACGTAGAGTCTCAAATTTCATATTTTTCACAAAGTTAGACTTAATGCTCCTGTTAAACTAGAACTTAAATTATAAAGGAAGGTCACTTTTTTTAACTTATTGAAAACAAATTTTTTATATCATATATTCTGGGTAGAGTTTTCCCCAATCTAAAATCCAACCAGGAGGATCCTGACTTAGCCTCCCATCAAACTCCATGTACCCCTCTCTATTCCTTTCTTTAGAAAACAACTAAACAGGAGAATAACAAATAAATGATTAACAAATTGGAAAAAGTACTGAAAGTACACACACACTAACAAAACTCAATGGTCTTCTTAATTAATGAACTATATGGAAAGGTATGACTGTGACATAAGAAATGTGATTGATAGGACCAAAAAATTCACTATTTGTAGGTAGCAAATCTAGTTATTCTTTAAATTAGATATTTTACACAAAAATATTTCAAGAAATATGTTTGATTCCTTGGTCTTCATCTGCTTCTACTAAAATCATCTTCCTAATTAAGTGGAGGCTATTTTTACTGAAAGTGCCTCTTAGAACTTTTCCTCAGCATGTGTGATGTTTGTATACAGAATAGGTAGTGATTTTTTTAACTTGAATTTATTTATAGTCACTTTGTTGTACTTTTTAATCATTTTTAAAAGCTTTTCTTTGTATCTATTGTGTAAAATATCACATTATCTCTTAATGTTTGTATTCCTTTAATTTCTTTGTTTCTTATTGCTATAGTTAGTACATTAAACAATGTATTTAAAAGAAAACAAAATGTAGACATTCTTGGCTCTATCCTGATTTCAATGGCATGATTCAAGATTTTTCCATTTATGATGACATTGACCATGGCATTGTCACATGGATTCTTTATTATTTTGGAAGTATATTGCTTCCAGTCCTTCTCTAGGACTTAAAAAAATGTTGGTGTTTTCCAAAGGCCTTTTGTGCATCTAATAAGATGATCATGTGATTTTTCCCTTAAAGCTGGCTTTTTATGACTTATTACATTTACATATATATTGCTTCATCTTTACATGTATGTCATAAATACAACTTGATTTTAGCAATCATGACATGTGACTATATTTGATTTGTGAGTAATTTACTTATGTAACCTAAATCCAGAAAGAAAAACGTTTCATGTTCTCTTTCATATATGAATGTTAGTTTTTAAACTAGACATGTGAATTATAATTACCATAATTAGAAAAGGCAGGTTATTACTACTTGGTAATAACAGGTTAAGGAAATGTGGGAAGGAATCAGAGAGTATAAAGGGGAAAGAGAAATAAAATAAGAAGTGCTAAATGTATTGAGCAATATAAGTAATATATAAGTAAATACACAGAGTATGATGGCCCTCTCTCACTCTCTTTACATATATATATATGTAATACAGAAGGCACAAAGCTGTATAATCACAAAAGTAATGAAGGTCATTCAACATCACAGACAGGTATATCTATGGCTTTATTATTTTCAGAAAAGTCACAAAGCAACTGCTAGAGAACATGAAAACAAGCAACAGCATTTTGTATAGAAGACAGACAAATGGATGGGTCAAATTAATGATTATCCACAATCATTTTCCATGAGCCATCTGAACCCTTCCTCTTGGCGTGTTGCTACCACAGGCCACTGCAATCTCTTCTTGAACTATGAAGTATAAATCACTCAACAAAGTACAAGTGACTCAATATCAGGGTTGTAGATAGTTTAAAGACTGAGGCATCACCAAAATACGCATTATGGATGATGATGCACACATCTTCATTCCTGGATATTCCTGAACAATTTACAGGCAGTTCTAATAGAGTCTACATTATACACATTATTCACTGTTTTTTACTGTTTTTTTAAACTATACATTTTTCTCCATTCCCCTTTCTTCCTACCCATCCCCTTCTACCCTCTCC